>NW_026466840.1:0-2500 GCF_026875155.1 Cherax quadricarinatus
CAGGGAAAACCCGTTTTTTTTATATGCGGACTGGTTCTAAAAAGGGGAATACAATGCCTGCCTTTAAAGGGGGGTTTTGAGTTTTTGGCAGTTTGGGGGATGTTAATAGGATGGTAAATGTATAAAATTGGGGCCCTGATATTGTTTAAATTATTTCAGGCCACTTTTTATATTTGTATCTTTATATATGCTTCTAAACTGTTGTATCTGGGTGCCTCTGCAAAAACAGTGATTATGTATGAGGTGAAAGTGTTGAATGATGATGCAAAGTATTTTCGTTTTGGGGATTTTATTTCTTTTTGGGTCACCGTGCCTAGGTGGGAGACGGCCGACTCGTTGAAAAAAAATAAAAAGATACAGTGTATGTTTAATGGATAAAAAATACTGAAAATATACTGCAAAACACATGCTGTATAAATAAAATGAAGGTAATGAATAAAGTAATGTAGAAGCTGTTGTACAATAGGGAAAAGTAAAGAGAAAGAGCACTGCAGGAGGGCCAACAAAAGGCATTAAGGAAATGTGAAACTGATGGAAGGCAGCCCTCATTTCTGACACCTGTGACCTAGGGAGTAAAATCCACCGGTGCTTTGTGAGAGAGAGTTCTAAGAAAATCAACTACAGACAAGAGATACTACAGTGCTAATGAACATGAGCTAATAAAATTCTTGAGGGATCCTGACCTATCTGAGTCAGATTAAGATGCAGTTCGTACCCGCTAATTTCCATGAACAAAGTTATGCACCCTTAATTTGCAACTATTGTTATGCCTTGTTTAAAAATTTTTATTATTCAAATACTTTTACTGTTTCTTACTGTCAACTGTTATCCCTGTTAGCAATTTAGCTCACTGGCCAGACTACAATATTAATATTGTTCCCAGTGTCCATTTTTTTTTTCTTCTGAAATAGTAGAGAATCTTTTTCTGAAGGTAATGACACCAAAAGTACAAAATTTAATGGAAAACTTACCAAATTATGCAGGCACAACATTAGCTTAGTGGTACAATTTATCAACATTTTTACATATTTACACTTTCTACTTTGAGTCATGAATGCAGATATTAGTTCCAGATTTTAACCTTTTATTCAGTACAGCCTCTCCTCACTTAACGACGCAGTTCAGTTCCTGAGACCAAGTCGTTAGACGAATTCGTCGCTAAGTGGAGGAGCATACTATAATTGTAGTGAGTTTGTGTCAACCATCTTTGATATTATTTTAAATGTTACCTTTTGCACCATTTATAACATTTCTGGTATATTTTTAAATGTTTATACAGTAGTATACTGAACAGTGGAACCTCGGTTTCCGTATGCCCTGGTTTTCGTAGGATTCGGTTTTCGACAACTTTTTTCATTGACATTTTGTCCAGTTTTTGTACATCCACTCGATTTTCATAGAGTTGACAATGATCCACCGTACCAAATGCGTCCACCTGTCCGCGCCCACACAAAGCATCCCTTGCATTCTCAGTCTGGCTTTGTTTCTTGTTGAGTGAGCATTGTGAGAATGTGCCTTCTTCAGTGATTAAGGACATGTGTGCAAAGTGGAATGAGTTGCAAGGTTTTGTGGAGAAATATCATCCTAAGCTGTTGCAAGCCATGTCTGCAACATGTTTAATGACAATGCCTTGTCCCATTTTAGGCAAATCTTAAAGAGAGACAAATAACCCGCACACAGAAGAGAGGAGCTTACGACGATGTTTTGGTCCGACTTTTACCATTTACAAAGTCACATGACACAAATAACCCTCACATAGAAAAGAGGAGCTTACAACGACGTTTCGGTCTGACTGGACCATTTAAAAAGTCCACGTGCTTCGTAAATGGCCCAAAGTCGGACCGGAAACATGTCGTAACCCCTCTCTTCTTGTGCAGGTTATTTTGTACTTCCAGTCACGTATTGTGCCTTTTTTTTTTACTTAAAAAAATTTCCCAGAAACAACCTCTAGGGACAATTTTTTGTGAACGGGGGTCCATGACTCTAAAGCGGGCCCTAGTGCCAGTAAAAGAAAAGGGGAAAAAGTAACCCCAGATGGGAAAACCTTGATACCTAAAGTCCTTATAAGGGAGTTTTTCCCCTTCCAAAAAAATAACCTCTCCTCCCCCTTTCCCCCCCTCCTCACTGTTTCCTAGGCCAAAAAAGGTCTTCAATAAGGGTAAGTGATAAAAATCTTTTTTTTATCCTTTCTTTAGTCATTTATTTTTTTCTGTATGTAAAACTATATTTATTCTCTTAAAATGTTTTTTTTGGTTAATATTTTTGGGTTTTCTGGAATGGATTAATTTGTTTAAAATTATTTCTTGGGGAAATGTTGCTTCTTTTTTCGTACAATTTGACTTTTGTCAGACTTTCTGAAACAAATTAATCACAAAAAACCGGGTTTCCATGCATATTGAAATAACAAATAGGGAAATCCACACTAATTTTGGCTACACAATTTTCAAATTTCATCATTATACGATCAGAAATTTGCAAAAGGTTGTAAATCCACAGCACA
>NW_026466840.1:7500-13313 GCF_026875155.1 Cherax quadricarinatus
CAGGCCTGTTTTGGAAGAAAATGCCAAGCAGGACCTACATTACTCAGGAAGAAAAGGCACTCCCAGGACATAAGCCTATGAAAGACAGGCTTACTTTGTTGATGTGTTCCAATGCTAGTGGTGATTGCAAAGTTAAGCCTTTATTAGTGTATCACTCTGAAACTCCCAAAGCGTTCAGGCAAAAGAAATGTCCTCAAGGATAATTTGTGTGTGCTGTGGAGATCAAACAGTAAGGCATGGGTCACTAGGGACTTTTTCTATAACTGGTTACACTATGCATTTGCCCCCAATGTCAAAGATTACCTAACTGAAAAGAAATTAGAACTTAAGTGCCTCCTGGTGTTAGACAATGCCCCTGGTCATCCTACAGACGTGGCAGAGCGACTTTATGGGGACATGAGCTTCATTAAGGTGAAGTTTTTGCCTCCTAATACCACTCCTCTCCTGCAGCCCATGGACCAGCAGGTTATTGCAAACTTCAAAAAACTGTACACAAAAGCTCTGTTTGAAAGGTGCTTGTAGTGACCTAAAGAAACTCAACTGACTCTAAAGAGTTTTGGAGAGATCACTTTAATATCCTCAATTGAAATAAACCTTATAGGTAAGGCTTGGGAGGGAGTGACTAAGAAGACCTTGAACTCTGCTTGGAAGAAACTGTGGCCAGAATGTGTGGACAAAAGGGATTTTGAAGGGTTTGAGGCTAACCCTGAGAGGAGTATACCAGTTGAGGAATCAATTGTGGCATTGGGGAAGTCCTTGGGGTTGGAGGTTAGTGGGGAGGATGTGGAAGAGTTGGTGGAGGGAGGACAATGAAGAACTAACCACTGATGAGCTGATAGATCAACTTCAAGAGCAAGAGGCCAGACCTGGGGAAACTGGTTCAAAGGAGGGGAGAGAGAAATTGAGGAATTGCCTACTACAAAGATTAAGGAAATGTGTGCAAAATGGCTTGAAGTGAAAAACCTTTTTGATGAAAATCACCCTCACACAGCTATTGCAAGCCGTGCTGGTGACTGTTACAATGACAATGTTGTGAACCACTTTAGACAAATCATAAAGGAACGAGAGGTACAGGCCACTATGGACAGATATGTTGTGCGAAAGAAGTCCAGTGACTCTGAAGCTGGTCCTAGTGGCATTAAAAGAAGAAGGGAAGTAACCCCAGAAAAGGACTCGACACCTCAAGTCTTAATGGAAGGGGATTCCCCTTCTAAACACTAACACTCTCCCTCCCCTCCTCCCATCCCATCAATCATCACCAGATCTTCAATAAAAGTAAGTGTCATGTAAGTGTGCATGCCTTTTTCAGTTTGTGTGTATTAAAATTAACATTTCCTTGGTAAAAATTTTTTTTTTCATACTTTTGGGTGTCTTGCACGGATTAATTTGATTTCCATTATTTCTTATGGGGAAAATTCATTCACATACCGAACATTTCGCATAACAGCCAGCCCTCTTGCACGGATTAAGGTCGCTATGCGGGGGTCCACTGTATATACATATATATATATATACATATATATATATATATATATATAATATATATATGTATGAAAGATGAGGTGAATCATAGAATTGATGAGGGAAAAAGAGTGAGTGGTGCACTTAGGAGTCTGTGGAGACAAAGAACTTTGTCCTTGGAGGCAAAGAGGGGAATGTATGAGAGTATAGTTTTACCAACGCTCTTATAATGGGTGTGAAGCGTGGGTGATGAATGTTGCAGCGAGAAGGCTGGAGGCAGTGGAGATGTCATGTCTGAGGGCAATGTGTGGTGTGAATATAATGCAGAGAATTCGTAGTTTGGAAGTTAGGAGGAGGTGCGGGATTACCAAAACTGTTGTCCAGAGGGCTGAGGAAGGGTTGTTGAGGTGGTTCGGACATGTAGGAGAATGGAGCGAAACAGAATGACTTCAAGAGTGTATCAGTCTGTAGTGGAAGGAAGGCGGGGTAGGGGTCGGCCTAGGAAGGGTTGGAGGGAGGGGGTAAAAGGAGGTTTTGTGTGCGAGGGGCTTGGACTTCCAGCAGGCATGCGTGAGCGTGTTTTGATAGGAGTGAATGGAGACAAATGGTTTTTAATACTTGACGTGCTGTTGGAGTGTGAGCAAAGTAACATTTATGAAGGATTCAGGGAAACCGGCAGGCCGGACTTGAGTCCTGGAGATGGGAATACAGTGCCTGCACTCTGAAGGAGGGGTGTAATGTTGCATTTTAAAAAAACGTATTTAAAAGCACCCTTCTGGCAAGACAGTGACGGAGTGAATGATGGGAAAGTTTTTCTTTTCGGGCCCCCTCCCTTTGGTGGGAATCGGCCAGTGTAATAATAATAATAATATTATATATATATATTATATATACGTATATTATATATATATATTTTATATATATATATATTATATATATATTTTATATATATATATAATAAATAATATATATATATATAATATATATACATGGACCCCCGGTTAACCGAACTTTTTTCATTCCAGTAGTATTTTTCAGGTGCCAGTACTGGACCGAATTTTTTCCCATAAGGAATATTGTGAAGTAAAATTAGTCCATTTCAGACCCCCAAACAACACGTACAAACGACTTACATAAATACACTTACATAATTGTCGCATTTGGAGGTGATCGTTAAGCGGGGTCCACTGTTTTACGTATATATATATATATATATATATATATATATAATTATATATATATAATATATATATATATAATATATAATATATATACAGTGGACCCCCGCATAACCGTCGGCATCACATAACGTTCAATCCGCATACCGTTCGCTTTTATCGCAAAAATTTTGCCTCGCATACCGTCAAAAACCCGCTCACCACTCGTCGTCCGAGACCGTCCAATGTGCGCCCTTAGCCAGCCTCACATGTGCCGCCGGTGGCATTGTTTACCAGCCAGCCTCCGCGGTAACATCCAAGCATACAATGGGAACATTTCGTATTATTACAGTGTTTTTGGTGTTTTTAAATCTGCAAAATAAGTGACCATGGGCCCCAAGAAAGCTTCTAGTGCCAACCCTACAGCAAATAAGGGGAAATTACTATAGAGATGAAGAAAAAGATCATTGATAAGTATGAAAGTGGAGTGCGTTTTCTCCCCAGCTGGCCAGGTTGTATAATAAGCCCCAATCAACCATCGCTACTATTGGTGGTACAAACTGCTGCTGCTTTCCCGTACCACCGTCAGCTGCTGCTGCTGCTGCTGCACTGTCAGCTGCTGCTGCTGCTGTACCACCGTCAGCTCTGCTGTAGTACGTCTGCTGCTGCTGTAGCATCGTCTGCTGCTGCTGTAGCACTGTCAGCTGCTGCTGCTGCTGTACCACTGTCAGCTGCTGCTGCTGCTGTAGTACCGTCTGCTGCTGCTGTAGCATCGTCTGCTGCTGCTGTAGCATCGTCTGCTGCTGCTGTAGCACTGTCAGTTGCTGCTGCTGCTGTACCACAATCAGCTGCTGCTGCTGCTGTAGCATCGTCTGCTGCTGCTGTAGCATCGTCTGCTGCTGCTGTAGCACTGTCAGCTGTTGCTGCTGCTGTAGCACTGTCAGCTGCTGCTGCTGCTGCTGCTGCTGCTGCTGCTGCTGCTGTAGCACCGTTGTTGGTGTGGCTTATTAGAATACCAAGAAACAATTAACCCCAGGGATTTGCCACCCAGGATAACCCCAAAAAAATCAGTGTCACGAAGACTGTCTAACTTATTTCCATTGGGATCCTTAATCTTGTCTCCCAGATGCAACCCACACCAGTCAACAACACCCAGGTTTAACAGGGAAAAATGCCTGAAACTAGTGCTCATATTGGTGAATTTAAGCCAGCAAGGTTGGTTGGAGATTTAAGAATCGTAGTGGCATACACAGTGTGATAAGGCCTGTTCTGGAAGAAAATGCCAAACAGGGCCTACAGTACTCAGGAGGAAAAGGCACTCCCAGGACACAGTGTCTCATCAGTCATTGCTGCATCTTCAATAAAGGTAAGTGTCATTTATTCTTCATTTAGTAGAGTAGTACATGCACAATATATATTGTGCATGTACTACTCTACTATTGTGCATGTATCCTTCTCTTTGTGTGTAGGAAAATGTATATTTCATATGGTAAAATTTTTTTTTCATACTTTTGGGCGTCTTGCACGGAGGGGTGTTAATGTTGCAGTTTAAAAACTGTAGTGTAAAGCACCCTTCTGGCAAGACAGTGATGGAGTGAATGATGGTGAAAGTTTTTTTTTCGGGCCACCCTGCCTTGGTGGGAATCGGCCATTTGGGGAAAATAAAAAAAAAAAAAAAATATTTCTTATGGGGAAAATTCATTCGCATACCGATCATTTCGCATAACAATGAGTGGAATATTATGAAATATTTCGTAGGAGCACTTGAGGGGGACCTTCACTCACTGGTAAACAATGCCAGACTGGCTGGGTAGGGAGGCCGCCCCGGCTCACACCGTGCGTACGCGTCCCGGACAAACTACATTCGCGAGTCAACCTATGAAAAGCGAGCCCCATGTTTATACAAAATACCCCTATGATTGGCGAAATTTACGATTGCCAAGAACTACGAAAAGCGAGGGACCACTGTAAATCTAAAAAGTATCTTTCCTGCAGCCAGCTCCTCACGCTGGGAAAACGTTCAACCGGTACATCAATGAACGGAACCCCGAGGTCTTTCAGCGTTTTCTTGGCAGCAAGACAGTGAGGGCAGCTGACAATGGTGTACACCAGCACCCGGCCTCGCACCTCCAACATCCTTCACCAGGCAAGATACACAAACCTCTGCAGGACTTTCATTTTTGATGAATTGTAGGAATATCCTGGGTTACATCAAAATAAAATATGTCACTTTTTTATGCTTGCCTTTTTAAACACAATAAATTTTTTAACTTCTGCGTACAATTTACTTACGTACAGTATAATATACCTTCGTATATAACTTAATCTGAATATCACATTAAAGGGAAGCTTTAACCCTGCATGGGTCACTAGCACTATTAAAATTAAGTTTATTCAAATATAGGTACACTTCAATACATAAATATCATACACAGCATGTGTAGATTACCTAGGATAACCCAAAAATGTCAGACACAGTTGCCTATTCCTTGTATATCCTATTATGTAAACCCTTTAAAAGTTAAAACAGATGGGTAACTCAACTATGTCAAAAGGAGATATACTAGGAATAAGATAAACTGAGGTATTTACATTAACATAAATACAGATACCGTATTTCGTGGGTTATTAGACGCATTTTTTCCCTAAAATGTCTCCAAAAACCTCCTTGCGTCCTATAAACTGAACTAAGGTAAGTGACGGGAGATATAAGTTTGGGGTGGGGTGGGGTGTATCTCTACCACATCCAATGCCAAGCCCTTGAAACTAAAATTAGTCTCATAAGCCGCAAAATACGGTACATAAATTATTATACATAGCAATATGGTTTCATTACCTAGGATAACCCAAAAATAAAAGGTCAAGTGACTTATTTCTACTGGGTCCCCTTTTAATATCTTAATATTTCAACCTAAAAGTTAAAAAAATTATTATTATTAATAATCAAAAAGAAGTGCTAAGCCACAAGGACTATACAGCTAAAGTTAAAACAGTTTTAAATAAAAGATGAATAGGCTTAATCCAAGAAATGGGGGGATGGCTCCAATTTCCTGGATCGAGAGCCTCTCACCTTTATTCAAAACCCTCCTAAACCTACTCCCCCCAAGGTTTAATTGAAACAGTTAGGCCAGGTTAGGTAAGTTTTTCCGGAAACCAGCGTTTCCTGACGCGGCCTTAATCATAGGCCCCATGGGC
>NW_026466841.1:0-13500 GCF_026875155.1 Cherax quadricarinatus
TGGATCCACTGAGTTCCAAGGATGGGCAAGGGGGGTTTGACACCCGGAACTCCTCTAGGTAGACTCCAGGTAGATAGCCATTCTCCAGTTACAGCAAGATTTCAACGATTCCAAGTATTAAATACATCAACTTATCTGCCTGCATACAAACGAAATTTAGGAGGTACAAGGAAGTTTACCCGGAGATTTACCTGGAGAGAGTTCCGGGGGTCAACGCCCCCGCGGCCCCGTCTGTGACCAGGTTAATAAGTAATAATAATCGTTTTATATTACTTCAGAATGATACAATATTTGTACAGTTTGGTGACATTTTAGTTGTACATACAGAAACCCTAAAGCTATGTAGGGCATAACTATATTAGTTAGTCTGGAAGGAAGACTGAGAAAAAAAACAAAAAAATGTGATGTGTAATGAGGGACCCACCTTAAAAGTGACGTCACTGATATATCTAAGAACACCGTTGATCCCCTGCATTTCAGGTGAATTGATGGCGAGCCATATAGCTAAGAAAATAATTAAGTTGAAGTCCTCTACATCCACTATACCACAACTAAACAAGAAATGCAAAGCTAGGCTAAATGCTCTCAAAGCTGTTGCTGGCTACAACCCTAACTATGGTGCTAATGTGAGAATCGTAAGAATGATGTACATAGCCTATGTTAGGTCCTTAATTGATTATGCTGCTCCCGTGTTGATATTAGCTAGAGAAAGTTCTCTCCGACCCTTGGAGTTAATGCAAAATGAAGCTCTCAGGATTATTCTTGGCTGTCCGAGATCTACAAAAGTTCTTAACATGAGGAAGGAGCTTGGTATTTCTAGTATCAGTGATAGGATTATTGAGATTAACACTGTACTCGGTATTAGAATGTTGAGAAACGAACCAGACACTGTCACAATGAATCTTACCAAGTGTCTAGAGGTAAATACACACAGATCTAAATGGATTGTGAAAATGTGCAATTACATCAAGTTTTATAACCTGCATGAACTGTATCACTGTAGGCAACAAGAGCATTTCACCCCTCCGTGGAAGATGTGTTCATTTAATATCACATACCTACAAGTCCCTCCCAAGAAGCTCATTGCTAGTAATCCCTTCCTTAAATCTCTTGTTAGAGCAACTGCTCAAGAAGAAATTTCTCACCTAGCTGGTAGTAATAAGTTATCACAAGTTATATACACTGATGGATCTAAACAGGAGTCTTCTGGCAGGGCTGCATCTGCTCTTGTTGCCACTTCCCTTGTTAAGAACGATAATAAATTTGTTGAGTTAGGCATAAGAATTAACAACTGGGCGTCTACACTGCAAACTGAATTGTTTGCAATCCTAATGGCGCTAAAGCTAACCTATGACACTGAGCTTGACTCTATCATCATTACTGATTCTATGTCATCATTGAAGGCTCTTGACTCATATAATGACTCCAACAACATGCTCATTGGAGAAGCCAGGTATAGATACTCAAAATTAGGGACAAAGGAATTAATGCAGGGTGAACAAGAAATGTAAAGATAGGCTAAATGCTCTCAAAGCTGTTGCTGGCTACAATCCCAACTATGGTGCTTATGTGAGAATCGTGAGAATGATGTACATAGCCTATGTTAGGTCCTTAATTGATTATGCTGCTCCCATGTTGATATTAGCTAGAGAAAGTTCCCTCCGACCCTTGGAGTTAATGCAAAATGAAGCTCTCAGGACTATTCTTGGCTGTCCCAGATCTACAAAAGTTCTTAACATGAGGAAGGAGCTTGGTATTTCTAGTATCAGTGATAGGATTGTTGAAATTAACACTGTACTCGGTATTAGAATGTTGAGAAACGAACCAGACACTGTCACAGTGAATCTTACAAGTGTCTAGAGGTAAATACACACAGATCTAAATGGATTGTGAAAACGTGCAATTGCATTAAGTTTTATAACCTGCATGAACTGTATCACTGTAGGCAACAAGAGCATTTCACCCCTCCATGGAAGATGTGGTCATTTAATATCACATACCTACAAGTCCCTCCCAAGAAGCTCATTGCTAGTAATCCCTTCCTTAAATCT
Source organism: Cherax quadricarinatus (assembly GCF_026875155.1). NCBI lineage: Eukaryota > Metazoa > Arthropoda > Malacostraca > Decapoda > Parastacidae > Cherax > Cherax quadricarinatus. Next base: position 2,052 of record NW_026466841.1, read on the forward strand.
CTTGTTAGAGCAACTGCTCAAGAAGAAATTTTTCTCCTAGCTGGTAGTAACAAGTTATCACAAGTTATATACACTGATGGATCTAAACAGGAGTCTTCTGGCAGGCTGCATCTGCTCTTGTTGCCACCTCCCTAGTTAAGAACGATAATAAATTTGTTGAGTTAGGCATAAGAATTAACAACTGGGCGTCTACACTGCAAACTGAATTGTTTGCAATCCTAATGGCGCTAAAGCTAACCTATGACACTGAGCTTGACTCTAGCATCATTACTGATTCTATGTCATCATTGAAGGCTCTTGGCTCATATAATGACTCCAACAACATGCTCATTGGGGAAGCCAGGTATAGATACTCAAAAATTAGGGACAAAGGAATTAATGTACAATTGCTATGGATCCCATAACACATTGGATTACTCCTTCATGATAAAGTTGATAAGTTAGCCAAGAAGAGTATCCAGAAGGAGAACGTAGAATATAACTTTGGTATAACTGTGTCTAGCATTAGGAATAATATTAGGAGAGAAGTAAATAAGGAAGATGATTGTTATAGGAATGCAGTTAGAAGCCTGAGTAGATCTATAACCCACTATGATAACATGAACGTAGATAAGTATGTTTATGGAGCAACTTGCTATGTGAACAGACTGACTGATGTTGTAGTGGCCAGGCTTAGGCTTGGTTACAAGTACTTCTGGCAGTTTGGGAGACACACAGATGATGATCAAACTAAATGTAAATTATGTGATCAGGCATATGGTCACTCTCTTGAACACTATGTGCTTAATTGTCCACTTATTGAGGAATACAGAGACAGACAGTATAATAACCTATGTGACATGTCAAGATATCTTATTAATGAAAATAAGATACCAGATATACTAAGCAAATTTCCTAAATTTGCTTGTAACAGATAAGTGAACTATAGATATGTAGATATAAATCCATATGTATTCCTGTTAACCCTTTGGGGCCTAGTTCCTAGGCCTTTTGTGTATCCACATGCTCTCGCGCTACCGTCCACAGGATGGATATGGGGTGCACAATAAACTAGCCACTTCGGTGGCAAAATCTAATCTAAATCTAATCCCATCACACATTGGATTACTCCTTCATGATAAAGTTGATATGTTAGCCAAGAAGAGTACCCAGAAGGAGAATGTAGAATATAACTTTGGTATAACTGTGTCTAGCATTAGGAATAATATTAGGAGAGAAGTAAATAATGAAAATGATTATTATAGGAATGCAGTTAGAAGCCTGAGTAGATCTATAACCCACTATGATAACATGAACGTAGATAAGTATGTTTATGGAGCAACTTGCAATGTGAACAGACTGACTGATGTTGTAGTGGCCAGGCTTAGGCTTGGTTACAAGTACTTATGGCAGTTTGGGAGACACACAGATGATGATCAAACTAAATGTAAATTATGTGATCAGGCATATGGTCACTCTCTTGAACACTATGTGCTTAATTGTCCACTTATTGAGGAATACAGAGACAGACAGTATAATAACCTATGTGACATGTCAAGATATCTTATTAATGAAAATAAGATACCAGATATATTAAAGAAAATTTCAAAATTTGCTTGTAAAAGATAAGTAACTATAGATAGTGATATAAACCATATGATTCCTGTAAAACCTTTTTGGGGGCCTAGTTCCGGGCCCTTTTTGTGTACCCAATGCTCTGCGACCGCCCAGATGGTATGGGGGCACAATAAACTACCATTTCGGTAGCAAAATCAAAATCTAGACAAAGTGAGCATCCTGCCCAAGTTTTCAAGACAGACTGACTATTGTGAAAATGATGTAGATTATTTTTGCTCTTCCGGGAATTTCGTTAACAAAAAAAGAATGGAAAACTTAAATCACCTAAATAAAAGAGATTATTTGGGCCCCCCGGGTCAAGGAACATTTTAAGAGAGTAAAACAATGAAATCAACAGAAATTTTAAAATAATAAAGTCAGAATATCTTGCAAGGTTTTTTTTGGTTAGAAACTAATCCGTTGGAGTTGGGGTGAAGGTACTTAAGTTGGGTTCCCCTTACACTGTACATTAGAGGTATTTCCCTGGGCGGGGCACGACAAGAAAAATTTTGGTTTACTGTCATGCTACCCGGGTTCCAAAAAAAAAAAAATTCGTCCGATTTTTTTTTTTTTTTTTTGGTGATTTTGAGAAGTTTTATGAAATGAACTGTGATAAAGTTTAAATAAGATCGGCCAACAAAAAATGGAAAAAAAAATATTTCTGAATATGACACTTGGCGTATAAAGCCGGGGATTTGGCACGCGATGGCACTGCGAGTGGCCGCAGTGGACTGCGAGGGGCACTGCGAGTGGCACGCAGACACTCCCAACTGAAAAACAAGCCTAACCTGAATTTCGGGTAATTTCAAAATAAGTAATACACCTTATCTTAATACCGAAAAAATACAGAAATTTGACTTTTTTGGGTTATCCTAGGTTCTTACACTAGCTGCAATGTATTTCTATGTAACGTATTGGTAACCAAATAATTTACTTACTTATTATTACTTTTGATATTCCCGAAATATCTCCCTTTTACCCTCCCCCTCCTAAGAAAAAAAAAAATTTTTGGAAATTCCAAAAATCGATCCATCTTTAAATTCAAAAACTTTTTTTTGTTGTCCTGTGAAAATCTTTTAAGATAAGCAAGTTTTCTTTGGGGATTTAACCCCGGGGGGGTTATCTCCCCCGGAAAACCCCAAGAAAGTCATGCGTCATCGGGGGAGTCTAATTTTTCCCATTGTGCCCTTTTTCCTAGTAAAGTGGCATGAAATAAAAAAAACCTTTTTATAGAAACTATACAAAAAACATTAGCCGCGACCACAAAGCATTTTGTATTTGATGCCAAAAAAATTTTATTTTGACGCAAATACCTTATCACAGGGGATTTCCCAAATGTTGCCCTGTTCGAACATCCACCTTATTTCTTACAATTACATTTCGGATTTTAAATTCAATATTAAAGGAACTAAAGCTTCTTGATGGTTGTGACGGGACCCACAGGCATAAACCAGACACAAACATCTCTGTGACATTCCCGTGTCCGACTAAACCTTTAAAAAATTCAGGGGTTGTCAAAGGCCAAAATCGGGAAAAACCCTACCTGAAACTCTAAAATTACAGACACATTCACCCTTTTCAAAACTCAGTTAAAAAACATCTTATTCCTGATAATCCCATAAACTAATACATAAAACCCCCTGGGGGTTTCACATTACCCCACTCATCATTTGACTTAAACACAGAATACGAATTTAATTTTTAAAAAATGTTTCTAACTGGACAAAATTTTTCCGTGATACCCAATATAAAATTTTTTTGTCCCCAAAACAAAAGAAAATTCACTTGCTAAACTCACAAACTAGTATTTAGTCATTAGTTTTAGTCATTTTTACTCAATTTTTGTAAAAATTTTTAGGGTTTAAAAATCTAAGTTTGCTGAAATCCCCAGCCATGCTGGGTGTCCTGTGGCCCCCTCTGTATTAATATTTTATTACATGTAACCACACAATAACCCTAATTGTAAACCCCCCATTTAATCCTTAAAGAGAATAAAATTTGTTTTGACTTAAATTTTTCTTAACAAAAGGTTTTTCCCAATTTTCGGGCTTGAATTAGAAGAGGGTTTTTTGCCTTGATTGTTTTTTTAAATTTTTTTAACAAAAAAACAAATCCCTACTGAACAGACACAAATTTGTGTTTATTAGGGTTTCAAAAAAATACCCAATTAAAATAGATTGCATACATAGCAGCATTGGTTTGAAAAACCGGGGTAACCCAATACGCTAGGAAAAATTGAAAATTTCCCCCCACTTCAGCTCACAAGACGGTCATCCCACGAGCCCCCCTTTGGGGGCGGGGCAGATGGGGACCGTGGCCTAGCTTCTCCTGAGCCCCATGAGGGTGGGGGGGTGGGCTAGGCCCGGGGGGCGTTTGGGCCCCCAAAGATGAGGGGGGTACCCCCACCCCCTGAGAGAGACAGGTTCGGATATCCCAACAGGGGGCCAAAGGGCCCGGGTCACCCCTATTTGGGAAAAAACCCGGGGTGGGAGAGTACCGGGGAAAAAAAAAAAAAAAAAAAAAAACGTAGAACAGTGATTTATAAACAGGGTTGAGGCTCGTGTTCGTCTTGTAGGGGCTGCCAAAAAAAACCGGTCTTCAACACTAAGTTTTCTTTTGTTCAATCAAATCAATATTAACCCGGGGAGATAATTTCAGGTAGTCCTTCTGTTTAGCCCAAATCACCACCAGTATGTTTTAAATAAGTACCCCCTGATCAGATCAGTCGATGGTCCAAACCCTCGACTGGTCCGAAACCCCTTTACTGGTCCGAACCCCTTGACTGGTTTCAAACGGGGTTGTTGGACAATAAAAAACGGGCTGAAAGGAGGGGTTTTAGGCGCCCTTATCAAAACAAACAAATTTAAAATAAATCAGGAACATACACGGGAAGCTGTCAAAATACAAGTACAGTTGAAATAGAAATTTCAAATACTAGAGGGTTTTTAAAGGGGGTTATTATAGAATATTAAGATGTTGTGTAGAATTCAGTAAATCAAAATTCAAAAAACATTATGAAGCCCGTGTAGTCTTTGGGCAATCAAACAAACGGGCTTCCCAAAAGGATAAATTTTCTTTTTGTGGAAATTGGTGCACGCCCCTTGGCAGATATCAAGAATACTACAAGCAGTATTAAAACAAGGGGTGTTTTTGGGTTGCCCAAATGAGATAAATCTGTGGGCTAAAAACACAGGGTATTAAAAGGGATAAATCAAAGTGCTTTCATAGAAAACCTGGAAGCTTTCTACAACGATGGGGAAAAAAAAAATTGGGCTGTAAGCTGGGGGGTGTCCTGGGAGTCAGAAAATGTGGGGCCGATAGTGCTTACCCGGGGGCAGTAATGGGGAAGTTGGAGGTGCTGTCCCGGGAGCGTAATGGTAAGCTGGAGGGGCTGTCCTGGGAGACAGTAATGGGGGAACGGAGATTTTGTCCATAGTAGGGGAATTTTACGAGGAAGGAATACATTAAAGACCTCATAGGGCAGGAGCCTTGTAGGAAACAAGTGTTCAAAAATAGATAAAAACCAAAAGGCAAACTAGAAAAACCACAGGAAATAGCAAACAAAAGGACTCCATAGCAATAAAGAGGATATATACCCAAAAACCAATGGGGGGAGCTCCATTGTTGGTGCTGGGAGGATAGGAATAAGACGCGAAACATGCCCCCCCGGGGAAAACAGTCACAGAAACCCAAGGGAAACGGAAAACCAAGCCGTGCACATTACTATGCACTTGGTATCTGCAGACATGGGAAATCTGGAAAACAGAGGGGACGTGCAACTATGACAACCCTAGAAAATGCCATGCCCATATGACAACAGGAAAATGCAAACCCCCTTTCCCTGTAAGCTTTTCACCCTAAAACTGTGTACCTCTTCAGTACAGGAAAGACTGCTATAACTTAAATTGCCAGGCACACCATCTAAAGGGGACAAAAAGATACAAAACATCCAGGCCATGGGAAAACCTGGGTAGCCACAGCCACTCAAGAGGGAGGTTTTTTAGTGTCGGAAGGAAAAAAAACTGGCAGGAAAGGGCAGAAATCGTACACCAAATCCAGTCATTCCTGGAGTGGAACCACAGTCGATGGCCTCCACCCCAAAACCCAAAACAGATACGATATTAATGCCGGAAAAAAATCCCCCCCCCAGTACCAACAAAAACCACCAGTCCGATGACATTCTTCTTTGCAAATATACAGGGTCTAAAGCCAGCAACAAGCAACAAAATACCTTTCATCCGGGACTGCTTGCAGAGGCAAAGGCAATGTTCCGGTTTTCCCACTGAGACCCACATAAAGGATCACTTGGACAACGAAATATGGACCCGGGTTACAACCTATACAGAGTGACTGAGTAACAGGCAAAAGGGGGGGGGGGTTGGCCCCTGTACATTGCAGAGTCACTTGTTTGCACAAAAACTCCTTAATGCCTAAAATGATGTAGGGGAAGTTTTAGCAGTAAAGGTCGAGAACCAAAACCTAGCATTGTGGTAGTCTACAAGCCTCCGGATGCAACATCCCAGCAATTCCAGGAACAGCTGTTAAAAATTGACCACTGTCTGGAAAATCTTCCAGCCCCTGCACCCACCACTTGCTCCTGGGATTTCAACTTAAGGCACCTAAATGGAGGAATATAGCAAATAATATTGTTGCAGTAATAACACCAGGAGGCAGCTTGATGAAAACTCACACTCACACGAGCTTTTAAATCTCTGCACAAAATTCAATTTAAAACCCAGCAAATAATAAAGCGACTAGACTGGAGAATACACTAGACCTCATCTTCATAAAAATGATGATCTGATAAGAATGTCACCATATCAAAAACAATATACTCAGATCAAAACTAATTGAGGTCGACATGTATGCGTGGAGCCCCAAAACCGACATAATGAGACTAGTCACGAGGGAGCATTCACCAAATTCAATTTCAATAACAAAAACATAAAGTGGGACAAAGTAAACCAAGTCCTAACCGATATAAGCTGGAAGATATAAAGAAACACAGCCCCCCAACTTATGCCTAGAACGATTAACTTGGTGGCACTCGATGTAGCACATGGCTTATTCCTCTAAGAAAAAGGAGGAGTAGTTGTAAAATAGAAAGAGACAGGCACTCCCTTTACAGGCGACGGAAAAGAATAACAGAGCGGCTAAAAGGGGTTTCAAAATATCTGAAATGCGTAGGGAGACACTGGTAAAGAGAAATAGCAAGCATCGAACTTAAGCTAAAGGAATCTTATAGGAGTCAGGAATCGGGGGAAAAGAACTAAAAGCCATAAATGAAAACGAAAAAAAACCCCAAAGTATTCTTCTCCTATGCCAAATCAAAGTCGAGAACAACGTCCAGTATTGGGCCCTACTTAAAACAAGATGGGGCCTACACAGATGACAGCAAGGAAATGAGTGAGCTACTCAAGTCCCAATATGACTCAGTTTTTAGCAAGCCGCTAAAACCCGGCTGAGAGGGCGAAGATCAAAATGAATTTTTATGAGAGAGCCACAAAATTTTGGTTAACACAAGCCTAAACCGATGTTATCCTGACGCCAAATGACTTCGAACAGGCGATAAAATGACATGGGTCATGCACTCTGCCCCAGGGCCAGACACATGGAACTCCGTGTTCATCAAGAACTGCAAAGAAGCCCCCATCACGAGCCTTTTCCCTCTATGGAGAGGGAGCATGGACAGGGGGTCGTCCCACAGTTTCTAAAAACAAAAAGACATAGCCCCACTCCACAAAGGGGCAGTAAAGCAACAGCAAAGAACTACAGACCGATAGCATAACATCCCATATCACAAAAATCTTTGAAGGGTCCTAAGAAACAAGATCACCACCCATCTAGAAGCCCATCAGTTACACAACCCAGGGCAACATGGGTTTAGAACAGGTCGCTTTCCCGTCTGTCTAACTATTGGAAACACTACAACAAGGTCCTAAAATGCACTAGAAGACAAAAAGAATGCAGATGTAATATATACAGACTTTGCAAAGCCTTCGAGAAGTGTGACCATGGCGTAATAGCGCACAAAAGCGTGCTAAAGGAATAACATAAAGTCGGTCGATGGATCTATAATTTCCTCACTAACAAACACAGAGAGTAGTCGTCAACAAAGTAAAGTCCGAGGCAGCTACGGTGAAAAGCTCTGTTCCCCAAGGCACAGTACTCCTCCCATCTTGTTCCTCACCTCATATTAGACATAGACAAGGATGTCAGCCACAGCACCGTGTCTTCCTTTGCAGATGACACCCGAATCGCATGACAGTGTCTTCCATTTCAGACACTGCAAGGCTCCAGGCGGACATCAACCAAACTTTCAGTGGGCTGCAGGAAACATATGAAGTTCAACGATGAGAAATTTCAATTACTCAGATATGGTAAACACAGAAAATTAAATCTTCATCAGAGTACAAAACAAATTCTGGCCACAAAATAGAGCGAAACACCAACGTCAAAGACCTGGGGGTGATCATGTCGGAGGATCCCCACCTTCAAGGACCCTAACATTGTATCAATCGCACTGCTAGAAAAATGACAGGATGGATAATGAGAACCTTCAAAACTAGGGAGGCCAAGCCCATGATGACACTCTTCAGGTCACTTGTTCTATCTAGGCTGGAATATTGCTACACACTAAGAGCACCTTTCAAGGTAGGTGAAATTGCTGACTTAGAAAATGTACAGAGAACCTTCACAGCGCGCATAACGGAGATAAAACACCTCAACTACTGGGAGCGCTTGAGGTTCCTAAACCTGTATTCCCTGGAACGCAGGGGGAAGAGATACATGATTATATACACCTGGAAAATCCTAGATGGACTGGTACCGAACTTGCACACGAAAATCACTCACTACAAAAGCAAAAGACTTGCCAGACGATGCAACATCCTCCCAATGAAAAGCAGGGGTGTCACTAGCACGTTAAGAGACCATACAATAAGTGTCAGGGGCCCGAGACTGTTCAACTGCCTCCCACATACAAAAGGGGGGATTACCAACAGCCCCCCTGGCAGTCTTCAACTGGCACTGGACAACACCTAAAGTCAGTTCCTGACCAGCCGGGCTTTTGGCCGTACGTTTGGTTTGCGTGCAGCCAGCAGCAACAGCCTTGTTGATCGGGGCCTGATCCACCAGGAGGCCTGGTCACAGACCGGGCCGCGGGGGGCGTTGACCCCCGGAACTCTCTCCGGGTAAACTCCAGTGGACTTATTTCCTTTGGGGGGTCCTTTTACCTTATGTTTATAAATAAAGGTTATAATATTTTATTATTTTATTATCATACTAAAAGACTATCAACTGCACAAGGGTCATTAAGACTACAATACGAGTCATTACTAGAAATAAGGTAAAATTACACGTGTGTGACACGCCGACTTTCTTGGGTTATCCTGGGTGGCTAATCCTCCGGGGTTAAAAATCCGAACGAAATTTTATCTTAAAAAATAAGAAAGTCATTCCCCTTCTTTTCTGTAGCTACATTCATCAGACACCTTTTGGCACTGTTCTTGAACTGGTTCATGCTATGACTGGCATTGACAAGTGCAGGCAGTCTGTTCCATTTCTTTATTGCTGTACAATAAAAGGTGTTTGAAGCCTGGCCACTGACTCGGGATTCTACAAAGTTGTGGTCTCTCCCCCTAGTACTATGATTGTTTTGGTTCCCAACCTTGACAAAATTGGCAGCAAAATATTCTGGACACTGTGAGCAATTTAATAAACATATTTTAGCTTCAGTTGTTTTACTCTGTCTTCAACATTCAGCATATCCAGCTGCTGTAATTCATTCTGGCCTACATGCTCCCTTGGACCCAGACCCAGGATGAATCTTACAAGTTTGTTCTGGGTGATTTGCAGTCTATCTTTCAGTTTTTTTTTTTTTTTTGTCAAGGCAGAGTACCATGAAGAGCAAGCGTAATCCATATGACACCGTATAAGGGCTAGACATAGGGTCCTGCGAGTCTCAGTAGGTAGACACTGTGTTTGTCTATAGAGGAACTTCAATCTGGCATTCGCTTTCTATACTACATTGTTCTCTATCAATTCTCCTCACATACATGGGTCAAAGGGGATCCCTAGATATTTTACTGATTAAACCAAAGTGATGGGCTCCCATTACACTGGACATTAAAATTATTTACCCTTTTCAGTTTATGTTTCGTGCCAAAGAGAATATCTTTAGTTTTCCCTAGGTGTAATGATAGTTTGTTGTCTACTAACCATTTGCTGCAGGACTCCAGTTCCAGTGTTAATACATTAGCTATATCTTGTGGGTCTTTACCTGACACTAACAGAGCACTGTCATCTGCGTACAGTAGACATGTCATTCACATAGCATAATAATAAGGAACCCAGAATACTACCTTGGGGAACTCTACATGCTATCGGCAGGGGTTCTGATTGCGTTTTGTTGATTTTGACAATTTGTCTCCTGTTGCTAAAGTAGGACTTAAACCAGTCTAGAGAACCTATACCGACAGCTTGAAGTTTCTTAAATAATATATTGTGGCTGACAGTATCGAAGGTCTGTTGCAGGTCTAAGGTTACCATACCTATGAGGTTCCCCAATGACATTTCAGTTCTCAAGTAATCCATCAGATTAATTAGGGAGGTGTCGGTTAAGTAAGATCTTCTGAAGCCTGATTGATAGCTATGGAGAATGTTGCTGTCATTAAGGTGCTTAACTACTTGACAGTACACCGCCCTCTATAGATTTTTGGATATTATTCTGAGTATACTAACAGGCCTATAGTTGCTTACATCAGACCTACTATTTTTCTTGAAGATAGGAGTAACTCTGGCCTCCTTGAACCCCTCTGGTACGGTATTAGTGGTGATGGACAAATTATTATGTGAGCAATAGGGATTGACAGTTCAGAAGCCCCATCTTTTAAGAACTTAGACGGGATGTTATTCGGGCCTGCTTGTTTCTTTTTGAATAAAGTCATGAGATACACTTACAGGTTGACAATTGTTTGGGGTTACCCCTTTATTCGTATAGTATGTTTGAAACTTATCAGAGTCTTTGTTAAAGGTATTTGATGCAGCTGGTAATTTACTTACTTCATTGTCTGCATCGCTCTTGGGCCGTGTAGACCCCCTTGCCTGACGCTCCTCAGTAACCTGATAGCAGTGGTACGAGGAGGTGTTGTGCATTCGCTGCCTGGATGAGGTAGAGTGCGGTCTTGCTTTGCACTCCTCTACTGTTTTCCCAGACGAGCTACTCAGTCAACAACATGGCGCCAGGTGTGCGCAGGAGAGTGAATACTGTGGGCATTGAACTCATTAGTGGGGCTTTAACGCCTACGTCAGTCGATGTGTTATTGCCCAAAATTATAAGAGAGACATACGGCATCAGAGACGAGGATTTATATGGACTGGCACTGAACGGTGTATATAGAATTTTCGTGAAAGTGCTAACTGCTCAAGTATACGAGGCTTTGGTTGATCGTTACGAAGATGTCAGCATTAACGTAACACCGGCAGTGAGGGTCAAGTTGACGGATGTATCACGACATTATTCGTGGGTTAAGCTCCGCAACGTGTCTTTTGAGGCTGATGAGGTAGATATTCGAAATGTATTCGAACGTTATGGAACTGTACATCTGGCCCAACCTGGCAAATGGGTAAAAGGAGCTTACACAGGATTTCCTGAGGGTTCTTTTAATCTCAAGATGACGCTAAGGCATCCTATACCCTCGTATGTATATCTCGAAGAGTTTAGAACCCACGTAATGGTAGTGTATGCAGGGCAGAGACGTACGTGCCGACTGTGTGGCGAATATGACCATATGGCGGCAGACTGTGGCAAGCGGAGTATGGCTCCTGGGCCGGCAGGGGCGGAGCACTGCGG
>NW_026466842.1:0-13560 GCF_026875155.1 Cherax quadricarinatus
ATTTAAAATTTCCCAACCTCCCCACAGAAAACTAAACACAGTAAAATATAACAATGATTCGTCCCACCTCCCTTCCATACACTACATTCGTCCCACCTCACTTCCATACACTACATTCATCACCACAAGCGAACTTACACAATCACGTATTATTTAGTAATATTTTCAAAATATAATTTCCAGTTTTTAAAGTAACAAACTTCTTCTACCATATAATGAAATATACATAGTCATTACTATTAAACATTAACTGAAACGAGACTATATTCTTATTCTACAGACCGCAGCATTTCTTGCCTCACCATCCTAACCCTACTTAACACATTGTACATCAACACGTCCTTTTATACCCATCACGTCAATAATATTCATTGAACTTCACCGAATACCAATATACAACCCATACTGAGTACATGAAATTCTCTCTTACATACTGCTATATACACTTGATGTATGATAAAAATCACACACATTACATTATCTCATTATTAGCAGTACATTTGGTACACAGACATATTTATCACGCCCGCATGTCCTTTGCTTTAATACAACCACCAATCCTGATAATACATTACAACATATTCCAAATTTAACTTATCCATAACATACATCAGTATACCATTCTGAGTATGACCGTATACTTTTCACATGCACACAAATATTGCTCATTCCCATGTCCATAAAAATCTTAACAACTTTTCCCTTACAAACCACCACAAACTTACTTAAAACACACTCCACAACTACGCTGCCATTTCACACCATATCACGGAACTCCTCATACATTCCCAAATTCTGAGACGAGCCCGGTGCAACCCCTGAAAATCCAAACACATCCCCCCCCCTTTTTTTTTTTTTTTTTTTTTTTTCCTCACTCCGCCAACAAACCTCTGACATTCATACTTCGATATCCTTCAGGAAAAACCCTTTCCCATCTACTTCCATATATCCCCCTATTCGACTAAGTGTTTTGTACATTGTTGCAGCCAATACCTTCTTTCGCACCATCCAATCCCCATTACCCTCAGGGCCCCATGATACGAAAACAAAATCAGTTATGATGTACACCAAAGCACGCTGCACAGACTCTTCCACACCTCCCACATCTAAACTCAATGCCCTTAATACCGATATCCCTCCCCCACCCACCCTCCTCAAAATCCCACCCATCCAACTCCCGTTATACACTCCAAATTTTTACAAAAATATACTACATGAAAAGCTGTCTCCCTATCCCCACACACCCTACATACGTCCTCCACCATCAACCCTCTCTCCCGAAGCACCACACCAGACGGCAGTATTCCATGAAGGAAACGAAACATTACCTCTCTCACTCTTGGTCTGATGCGCACCAACCGCAACCTTACCCAAATGTCTCCCCATGCATACATTGGGTATATGCCCTCAACATTTGCAATCACCCTCACCCCTACAGCAGAGCTCCAGCACACCTACCCGTATCCTAGACGGATTTCTAAATACAATTAAGCTCGCGCACATCATCAACACTCTCTCTTTCTCTGATCCTACACACCACCTGACGATGCTCCTATTATATTGCTTGCACCGCCCTTCCCACACGACCTTCCACTCGGAGAACCCCGGCTCTCAAAATATATTACATTATTCCATTTCTTCATTTTAATTAAACCAATCCACCTTTGTCGAACGTAGCATAAAAACTCTTCCTACCCAACCAATCACACCCAGAACCCCATATATATCGATAAAACCCTTTTTTGCATTCTATTAATGTCCGTAGACTGCCATCGGATATACTGCTGCCACATGCCAGACCATCAATATAACATCTCCATTCACCAACCTATTACACGTTTTGATGTATCGTCAAATGCCAAGGGTCTCAAAACATTTAACCTTACCCACCAACCTATCCACTGCCCTCCAGAAAGAATTAAGCATCCGTGCTCCACGGCATTTCCCATATAAATTATCCCACGCACCTTTAGTCTTTACACCACACACCCTACGCTACAGCTGTGTCCCCATCGCGCCCTCCTACCCAATTCCATAAGACAATTTAATTTCGATTTCTCACATTCACATTTCTTTAAACATGTAACACCTTCTCAAATCCACCAATTACATCCCTCCATCAATGTAAACTTTCCTCCCTGACTCTTTAGAATTGTTGTATAATCCACATACCCTATTATTCCCATCCCAAATTATTCGCTGCCTGAACCAAGGTTACGAGTGAGGTTGTGCGCCTGCACCCTCTGCTGTTCTGAGGCGGAGATACTTGTATCCAACATGGAGCTGTGTGTGAGGAGGCGTCGTAAAATACCATTGGTATTGTGATGCTGCTTCGTTGGGGCGATTTCACCCTCTTCAGTGCAAGTCTTACTCCCAAAAATCATCAGGGAGACCTATGGAATCCAGGACGATGAGGTGTATGGTTGTAGCCCTGTATGGGCTTTATAGAATCTACGTTCAAACTGAATTCCACGTCCGAGTATGAGTCTTGGTGACGATGGTTCCAGGGACGAGGAGTCATGACGCTACTCCAGCTGTGAAGGTGCGTTTGATCGACGTATCTCGCCACTTTACGTCGGGTTTTAAGATCTTTAATGTAACATTTGAGGAAGATGTGGTGACATAAGGAGGTATTTGAGACATATGGAACCGTTACTTTGGCCAAAAGGGCATGTGGACGAAGGTGCTTTCATGGGACGTCCGGGTGGGTCTTTTCCCTGAAGATGACTCTGAAGACATTCTCCCATACCGTCTTACGTCGATGTTGGAGGACTTCAGGACGCAAGTTATGGTTTCGTATGCCGGACAGTGTCGTACGTGCAGGAATATGTGGAGCGTACGACCCATTTGGCGGAAGAGGTGGTGATGATGAGGAGGGCGACCAGGCAACATGGTGAAGCACAGTTACCAGCGTGGATTGCTCTGTTTGAGAGCCCAGTGCGCAAGCAAGGGCTGGGCGCTTGTGGAAGTGAAGAGGTGGAGGGATTTACTAAGAGGGAGAATGGATGTGTGTGAGGTAAGATGTGATGTAAAAGGAATTGTTACTAACAAAGGGAAAAGTAAGAAGTGGAAGTGCAGAGGAGGTTGCAGGTGGTTAGAGGAAATGAGCTAGAGTGTTAAGGAATTGACGTGAGAGGATGTTGTTTGAGTTGTAAATAATTTGAGTGTCTATTATGTATTATAAAAAAATAGATTTTGTTAACTTTAATTAGATTTTGTTTATTTATTTACATATTACTTTTTATTATTATTTAAAATATTATATATATTTACCAATAATACCATTCAATTCTTAAATTTCCTATCTCTTTTTACTACTCATCATAATCTTTTCTCTCTTAATTTCTTCTCCCCTCCTCCTATCCTCTACTCACTCTTCATCCCCCCTTTTTCTTTTAATCATTATATCCCTTTTAAAATAATTATTTTTTTTTTATAAAAAATAATCCAAAAACCCAATTTTTTTTTTTATTCCCCTTCCCCTATCTTTCCCCTTTTTCTTTTTTACCCCTTTTTTACACACACTATTTTTTTTTTTCCAGGGGGGGGGGGGCAAGGGGGGGGGGGGGGGGGGGCCGGGGGGGCCCCCCCCCCCGGGGGGTAGCCTTGTGCTGCTAGGGGCAGGAGGCCCTGGGATGAATGAGAGAGGAGGAGGGTTGGCAACTATAAAGAGGCCTTAAGGTGTATGACTGTGAACGTAATGAATGTGTAATTGTGTGAAGAAGGGATGGGTTTCGAATGTTTCTGTATAATACAGGGTGGATATTTAGTGTTCCTGCAAGAACAACAATTTCAAGGAGGGAAGATTGCT
This sequence comes from Cherax quadricarinatus, assembly GCF_026875155.1. Classification (NCBI taxonomy): domain Eukaryota; kingdom Metazoa; phylum Arthropoda; class Malacostraca; order Decapoda; family Parastacidae; genus Cherax; species Cherax quadricarinatus. The sequence continues at coordinate 3,812 of NW_026466842.1, forward strand.
CGAGGTGGAGGGGTTTCAGGTCATGGACTCTGCCTTCTGCACGTATGAAAGGTGGTTTGGGTATATTGATAAGGCCGAAGGCTAAGCCCGCGTTTGTGTTGCTAAGAAGTGAGAGGGGAGGGGGAGAGGGGAAGAGTTATTGCGCGTGGATGGGTGGTGGAATGGGACAGCGGGTATACTTTTGTATGTGTGTACGTGCACCAGCGAGGAAAATGGATGTGAGGTTAATGTTAATAAGGGAAATTTTGGATGTGAAGATACTAGTTTCTTTCTTACGTGTTTACCTGCAGAGTGGCGTCGTTGGTGGGCGACTGGAACTGCGTTATTAGGAGGGCTGGACGGTGCGATCCAAAAGGGGCGGGGCAGTGTCGGCGGCCTTGCGAAGATCTTTTGCAGGGATATTCAGTTGCGGGATGCGGTTTGGAGGAGGGGCGTGGGAGGTAGAGCACACTTTTGTAAGACGGGGTTACGTGCTAGGTTTGGCATAGGATGTATATATCTCAAGGGGTTGGGAAGACATTTTTCCGTACAATAGAAGTAGCTCTATTTCGGATCATCCGGGAGGTAGTAGCAGAGGTGGAGTGGGAGTCACTAGCAGGTATATCCTAGGGGATATTGGAAATTAAATACAAGTGTGTTAGGTGTGAGAGGGGGATAGAGGATTTGAACGCTGTGGGAGGGGGTTACGTGCAGAGTATAAATGGGGTTGAGGGATGTGGTGATGTGGTGGATGGTGTGGCTAAAGAACGGATTAAGCAATATTACGTAAAGGAAGGAAACGTATCAATTGCTCTTAAAATATGGGCTTGCTAACTATTTGGAGGATAGATTACGGGGTTGTTATGTCGAGGGGGCGGTGGAGGGGCACCTTTCCAATGGACGAATTTATGGCATTAAAGGGAAGGCTGCGTGGGTAAGTACAGGATGAGAGGTTTCCAGCGAGATGAGTGTACAGGGGGGGTGTGGAAGAGTGTTATGGCGATAGACTTCATACGGGCGAATTGCGTAGGCAGAACAAAGACGCAGGCAATGACTATTCCAAGGTTGGAGGTTCATGAATCGATAGGAAGGTTACTGGGAGGGGACACAGGTCATACAACTACGGAAGGGAATGGGGCGTTTGCTGACAAGTGGTATAGAGAAGTTACTGGCAACGAGAAGGGGTAGAGGATGGGTTTTGAACAGGGTGTGTGGGAGTGTGGTATGTCATTGCGATAACAGTGATAGGGAAGCACTGGGTGGGGAAATAAACTGTGGGGGGAACTATGGTGCTAGGGGCTTTAAGTGGGAATGCGATAGGGCATAGCACGGGAATTGATGGACTACGGCAGAGTTTATCTGCTGGCAATGGAATTATTGATGCATTTTCTGGTCATAGGTTATTAAATTTGCTTGAAGGAGAGAGGTGAGCTGGGTTTGAGAAGCAAGGCAAAACTGGCTGTCGTTGTATTGGGTACCGAAGGGTAAGGCGGCAGCCATACGCCTTCGGGATTACCGGGCGATCTTCGTTGTTATGCGCCAGATATATAATGTTTGCAAAGATTTTGGGAAATCGGGTCAAGTGGTGGTCAGGGCGTATGGGTAGTATCAAAAACTCAGTTTTGGTTTGCCAGGGAGGTCTCATGAGTGAGGGGCATGGTTACTTAGGGATTTCGTGGGAGGCAAAAGGGGGGGGGGGTGGTGGGAGGTTTTTGGATTGCGCTCGATTGGCAAGGGGCATACGATAGGTGATCGGAAAGCATTGAATGCCATCCTCATGGGTCAGGGGTTCTGGGGAAGAAATAGTGGGCTGGGTTGAGGCGTTGTATGTAGGTGGCAATGGCGAGGGTACAGATTAATGGTTATCGTCGATTGGGTGGGAAAGATTGTAATGGGTAGGGGACTTAGGCAGGGGTGTCTATGTACACAATTATTGTTTGCGTGCGTACAGGACCCCTTTATAGATTGATGGAGCAGTGTATGTGTCCACGTAGTGGACCAGGGTGTGCAGGTTGCGAGGGTTTGGCCAGTTTTAATTGGGTATGTGATGTACAACTGTTCTGATAGTGAGGGGATGTCAATGGACACATTAGACGGGGGGTAGTACAATTGTTCGCAGGGGCAACTGGTATGAGGTAAATTCAGATTAAATCCATGTTCATGGGTTAGGAGGCTTGGAGCGGGTAGGGTTGATTTGGGTAGTAGCTGTTGTGAGGAGGCAGGTGCATTCGTTAAAAATCTGCGGTCTTATTTATGCAGACGATCTACCTGTGGCCAGCATGGAAAACTCGCTTAGGATGGTAGAATGATTTCAGGGACGCTTGGGTGCATTGCGACCTTAATCATTTGGACCTGGGGCAGCGTGCCATGTTGATAATATCTTACTGTATAGCCAAAAGTATGGCACGTGCAGCCGTTTGTTCATTACTGGCGGCAAAAAGACATACTTAGGAAGGTTTTAAATTCTTGTGGGGTTTCGAGATGTGATTGGATTAAGAGGGATGTGCGTTAATGTTACCTGTAAGTAAGGGCGTGGGCTGGGATGCTGGACTTAAAGCGGAGGGTCAAATGTGTCTTCATTAAAAAGGGAGGTGTATGAGGGAAAGTGTGGGTGGGGGGGGTTTGGCCAGGATCCATCAACAGATTGCAACGGATGTATAAGGAGTTGAGTTGCATGGAGTGTGAACTGTGTTGAGGCTCTGGCGTGGGATAGAGAGCAGCTAAGGTTAAATTAGGTAGGTTGTGTAGTTTGTTAGCCGGGAGGGGTTGTATAGGCCTGTAGAGGGAATTTTCCCCATGTTGCATGGGGAAGTTATGGAATAGGTTTGAGTAGGATGAGTTGCAACATCGTGTTCGGGATTGTATGTATCGTTTTATGCATGCGCATTTTACCGTCGGGTTGTGGTATCGGGATACACGAGTCGTTGACGGGGGGATGTGGGATATGTGGTGGGGAGGAGTCGGCTTTTCATGTATTATATTTTTGTGATGGACTGAGGAGTTGTCAAGGTCGGTGGTTAAATAGGGTGATAAAAGATAGGATAGGAGGTAAAGGAATTTCGTTTTGAGAGCATTAAGTCTCGACGTGGGGTGTTGGGAGGAAAGGTGTATTCAGAGAGCTGTGGGGTACATTTTGGCAGGGGGATTTTTATCTATATAGTGTGGGGATTGCGGGGCAAAACAGGTTACTGAGGTGAAGTGGAGGGTGTTTAGCTCGTTACGTTTCTATAAAACGGTATGTAGAAATAAGGAAATTTATTGGTAGGAGGATGGGTGAAGGATTTTTTCAGAGGGATATAGGCAACTTAGTTACAGGTTTTATTAGACTTGTATATACGAGGGGGGGAGGGTAGATTGGAAAGTGTTGTGGGGTAGGGAAGTCAGGGGTGAAACAGGGTTGCCTCCATGAGTATTGGATATACAAAAGTTTTGCGTGGAGTGTTGGAATTGAGTGATGCTTGAGTGAATAATATGTGGACCCACGGGTGCGTTGCACTGTGGAGCTGGCCAGTTTTTGTGTGAATGGACTTTATACTTATTATACATATTGTGTGTGGTAATATTGATTTACGTTTAATGACATTGTAATTTGGAGATTTGCTTTATTAATTGCTCGTATTTGCTCCACACTTGTTTTTCTAGGTGCCTTGCACTGCAATAGTGTTGATCGCTGTGGAGCATGCACGGTGTCAGAGATATGAATGTGATATGTTTGTTTTATTGTCTGTGCATTATTGTTAGTCACTGTGGTGCTTCTGCAATTCAGTTTTGGTTTTGGAGTAAAGATGGTTAAAGCAGTCAGATAGTGTAATAAAGTTGGGCAAAAGTGGTGTTCTAGGTTTTTGTGGTTTGGTGGTGCTAGGCACAGTCTTTATGTGTTTACTTATGTCATGGTTATATTTTATGTTGTTTGTACTGTTGTCAATAGTACTATGTAATGTCCTTATAGCTGTTTGTGATTGAATGTCATAGTGAAGACCTGTGTATATCGTTTTTAACACTGGAATTGCTGTTTAATGTGTAAAGGCTTACATGTGATTGGAGATTGTGAGACAGTTTATTCTTATGGTTGTAGTACTTTTGTATGTCTTTGTGACTTTTATATTTCACCATGGTTATGTAACTTACATATTGTTATGTAACTGAACCATTAGGACAATTACATAAAATTCTAATGTTGGATCATTGCTTGTGTGACTTTCGATTAGGCAACATTCTTTGTTTATAGTATGTTAGGTTTGTAAATAGTGGGTGTTGGATACCCACGGAGGGGGGGGGGTAAATAGTCTGGTATATGTTCAGTGCAATGCATGTATGGTATGTAGTCGATTATTAAGTAACATTTAGAGGGATGTGGTTATTTAAAAAGGGTTGTTCATATCATGTAATTCTGTTGGGTATGCTCCAACAGGTTTGGTTTAAGTGATAGGATGAGGGAGCAGGGAGGGTGAGGTAGTACCCTCACACACGGAGGTTGTAAAGTGTGGTGTGTAATGTTAGAAGTAGGGAGGATTGTGTAATTTATCGACTAACATGCGTTTTACATATTATATTTTGTATGTCATGTGTTTAAATTAATATAAAAAAAAAAAAAAAAATATCCCTAAGACCAATAATTTCGATTTCTCCACATTCACTTTTAAACCTGAACACCTTCATACCACCATTTACATCCTCCACCTAATGTAACTTTACTCCCTGATCATTAGAATGTTGTTATCATCCACATACCCTAATTATTACCCATCCCACCATTCCCACACCACGTACCTTCCTAAACATCGCCCAACTGCCCTATAAAAAGGGTCCTGTATACAAGCAAACAACAGTTGAGACAGAGGACAACCCTGCCTTTATGCCTCTACCCATTGAAACCCACTCACCCAATTTCCCATTCACCTGCACACGTACACTTACCCTATTATACAAAGTCTCAATCCAACTTTACCATCTCTTCCCCAAACCCTTTGCCCCGTAAGATATGCCACAGTGCCTTTCGTTCTACGCAATCATACGCAGCCTGCCAGTCCCAAAGCTAAGACACCTCCCCCCCTTTCATTTCTCCCCCTCCATACTTTCCACAAAATCTTTTATTATTCCATGTCCCTCATACATCGTCCTTCCAGGCACCCCATACTGACCTCTCGCAACAACTCTATCTATCACGCACTTCAGCCTGTTCCCCAAGTTTTTGCGGGAATATCTTATAATCAGCACATAACAACGACAAAGCCCTGTAGTTCTGAAATGTAGTAGGGCCTTCCCCTTTTGGAATCAATACTACTACTGCAGTACGCTGCAACTCGCCCATCCTCCCCTCACTTTTCATCACATTCATTTAGGTTCACTAAAAATCCCTTTAACACACTCCAATTCTACATAGAATTCACAAGGTAACCCATCTATACCTGGCGCTTTACCTCTCGCCATATTCTCCAAAGCTCTCCTTACCTCCCCTCTTCAATATCCCCACCCAATGCCATACGTCACTTCCACTCAGCACACAAGATACATTTCTCCCAATCTCTCTAAATCCTCACCGTTCACTCCTACACTCCTCAAATATTTTCCAAACCCAAAAACTATCCATAAAACCAAACTCTCCCCTCAGTAGTTCTCAACTCCTGACCTTCGTATACCCACCTAAGTCCTCGTGTACTACCAGCTTATCAATTTCCATTGCCAACCTGCGTCTCCGCTGACCCCGTAAACACAGGCTGACGGCCTGTCACCCCAAATCGCCTCCTTAACCCACCTTGCACCTCGCCTCATCAATCTCTCATTGTGCATATCCCTTATCTGCCACTTTAATGCTTCAATTTCCTCCATTGGATACACACTGTCACAGCACCCCTCTGATAACAACCCTGAAACCGCCCCTCTAAATACTGTTGAAGCCCAATGTCATCCATGCCTCATTCTTTCCCTTCGACATAGTATTGCCTGATCCTCGTTTTTGCAACCCCATCCCACCACCCCAATAAATCGCTTGCACTCTTACCCCACCCCTTTAAGTCCTCCCACAAACTTTCAAAATCCCCTCCCTCCACCCCCTCACCCCGTAGTCGTACATTCAGCTTCCAGTACCCCAAATATCTCTTAGGCAAAAACCCTCCCAATTTAAATCAGCTAAACCGCCCTATGATCGAATAAACGACATTTACGTCTGCACCCCGGTCACCCTCACTCCCCTTGTCACATACAACCTATCTAATCGTGCGCATATCCCTTTCTATGAAAGTGTGCTCTATCTCGCAATCCCCTCCATCAACTATTTTCCCTCAATCCCCACCTCCAAATAGATTTCCCCCAACCTGCCAAAAAACACCCTGCCCCTCTCGGTTCCACATCCTTCCTGCGCACCACACAGTTCCAGTCGCCACCAACTATTGTACAGACGGTAATGCCGCAAATTTAAATTTCCAATACGTTATTCACAAATTCTTCTTTACCCTTAATCATTTCAGCCGGCACATACACACAAAAGACTGCCATCCGCCTCACCTCTCCACCACCCATCTATTCTTAACACACGACCCCCCCCCTTCACTCCTAAGAACAACAAACGGCTCGTCTCTCGGATCAGGTTCCCACCCCCCCTTCATTCCCCTCCCAATAACATCACAAAACACTCTGTACCCCTCCCCTCCAATTCCTTTCCCCAAATTGAAATTTGTTCCTGCACAAAAAACAATGTCTATAGCATAACGTCTTAAAAATCCTTTACCCACAGACGCTTTCTCACTCGCACACAATCCATTAAAATTCACTGTCATGCACCGGAAACCTACTTATGTGATTTCACCCTCTGCCCTTTTCACCTTTCACTGACACGCTTTCAGGTGCTGCTGCGTCACTTTTTCCCCCCTCCCCACTGGTGGTTTCCCCCCTTACCCAACCCCTGTCAGGCGTACCTTTAGTGCTCCCCGCACCACATAAACCATGGTTTTTTTCCCGGTCTTGTCCCGGGGTTTTAAAACACCCTCAGGTCAAAATTTATGTCGCCGCCCTCTTAGGGTTTGACACACTTGCATCCATTCCAACTCAATGGGATGCCTCCCCGTGAAAATTTTAGCAGTCACCTCAATTACTTCCCCCACTCCTGGGGTCATCTGCCTTTTCGCAATCTTCCCAAATTGTCATCTTCAATCTGAAAATTTCCTACAGTTTAAATTTTCCCCAGAATTTCTTTCAAAAGGGTTTTTCCCCACGTTCACCGTAGGCCTTTTACCCGCACGTCACCAATTGAAGTCTTCCCGTTCTCCATGGCAGATGCCTCACTTCCCCCCAACTGTGACGTGTGGGTGGTACCCACCGTGGCAGCTCACGCTCCCCCTTCCTCACTCCGGGGAAAAAGGCCCCTTTTGACAGGTGCCCCATCGCATGCCCACCTCTGGTTTTTTGGCTCTTTCCCTTCCACTACCCAGGGCCTTTCCCGTGCCTCTCCCCCATGGGGGCCCCCATTGGTCATTGAAACACTAAACCTAACGTCTTCTGTGCCCAGCGTGTAACCTTACCTGTGTCCTAAATGGTCCAGTATGAGTAAGACGGGTGGCATGCCTCAACCCCATTTGATCGTGAACGTCCACCCGGTTGCCGGCATACGCCCCACCCGTCCATTTACCACCTACCCAGGTGCAGGTCCATACTGTTCAAAAACAACGCAATTCTTTCTGCCCCGCCTCAAATGGCACTTTCGGTTTTTCCCCCATGTGTAATGCTTCGACACGTCGATTAGGCAAACAGTATGCTGAATTTAACATCCACGCTCTGTCCTGGTACTTGTAAACACCCGTTTTTACACCAGCTGAACTTGCTTGACAAAAAATACGATAGGACCTTTAGTCCCCAACCATACGTTTTGATCCGCAACCCATGGGTTTGTACGGATAATTTGCGGTAAAAAGCACTTGTGAGCTGAGGCGTTATTGCCCCCACGAATAATTAAATGCACACTGTGTGCAAACCCCTTCTCACAGACTGGCCTGTTGTGAAAATTGTCTTCTCCAAGGCCAGCGAGGGCAGTAGTACCGCCCGCACTCTGCGCGGTAAAGGGGCGAATGACTTGTCAGGAAAAGGTCGTGTTTCCTGCAGGGTCTAGTTTTTGGGTTTTTGGTATCTGCCGAGGCCTTTCCCCTGGCTTTTCCGGTCCACCCTTTAAAATTATGGTTATGGTTTTTAAATTTTTTGCAATTTTGGGTACAATATTTTATTCAAATTCTAATACCTCCCCTTCTTTTCCTCTATATAACCCCTTATGGGGGGTTTTAAAGCGGGTTTATACTCTTCCTATAAAATTTTAAAACATCCCCCAGTACGAGTTCACGTGAAATGTCTCTTTGCAAGTTGGGGATGGGGGGGGGGGGTGCTAAAAGCGGTGAAAGGGATCTTTTTCCAAGGGAAATTTGGGAACCCCTAATGGAGTGTGATTGCGGTCCCCCCCTCCCTACCATTCCCCCACGGTTTAGGTATTTTCGCGAATGAGTTACATATTTACAGCCTTGTAAAGAAAGAACAAAAACTAGCAGTCCTTGACTGGAAACACACACACAAAAAGCGCACTAAAGGGGGAGAAAAACTTTGATGAAGTTTGAGGCGTTAAAGTTTTTTGAAAGTCATGGTGGGGGAGGTAATTGGTTAATTCGCACGGGTTTCTCGTATGCCGCCAACATTTTTAAATAACATTTATATTATTATCGTTTTATAGTTTTTTAACCTTTGGCTCTTTAAAGACCCTTTAAAAAAATGAGAATCAATCACGTTCGACCCAAAAGAAACGGAAGACAGGGTTCCACACCCATCCATTTTTTGGGAAAAAATTTAACCCTCGCTGGATTAAAATATAAAAAAAAAAAAATCCTCGCTGGCAGTCGTTTCATAGCCTTGTCACTCGCGAAGGTGGCTTAAGTGAAGGGGTTTCAGTGAGGCAGGGCCATGCTGAGGTGAGTGGTTGTAGACTCTGCTGCTGGCTTGGGCCCACTTCGAGTACTACTGGTGGTGGTGGGGCTGGTGTACCTGGGAAAGGTGTCTGGTGATAGTTGGGCTCTGGCGTGTGGTTTAGGGCCTTTTTGGTTGGTTGGGGGATAAAAGTTTGTGGAAATCGGCAAGTGGGCAGGTAAGATCTTTTAATTTTTATTTCGCTCATAAAAATAGACGTTGTATCCAAATTTATTAAAAATTTTTAAGTTTTGTACTGTTTAAGTGCCATCTGCCTTTTTTTTGGTGTTAAAATAGTTTTCAAGTTTTATCGCCCTTTTTTAAAAAAATTAAATTTATTTGAGCTACCACTTCTGAATGGGTTCGTTTTTTCGGTTGGAAATTTTCTGCCCAAGATGGCCCATCTTACTGCCAAGATGGCACCTCTTACTCCGGATGGCACCTTTACTGCCAGGATGGCCCATCTTACTGCCAGGTGGCTCCATTTACTGCCCAAAATTGGGACCATTTACTGCCAAGTGGGACCATCTTATGCCAAGATGGCACCCTCTTTCTGAGGATGGACCCTTTACTGCCAAGATGGCCCTTTTTAATGCCAGGATGCCCATCTTACGCCAAAATGGACCATCTTACTGCAAGATGGCACCTCTTATGTAGGAGGCCATCTTTCTGCAAGATGGACCATCTTACTGCCAGGTGGGGGCCCTCTTTTGCCAATGGCACATTTTCTGCCAAGATGGCACCCTTTCGCCAGGATGGCAAACCCTTTACTGCCGGATGGCACCTTTACTGCCAAGTGGCACAACTTTGCCCGGATGGCCCTTAAGTTTATT
>NW_026466843.1:0-12238 GCF_026875155.1 Cherax quadricarinatus
TAAAAAAAAAGCAGTTAAATTTATACTGAGTAATTGACTGATTGTTAAAGCGCAACTAACAAAGGTTGTCCCGCATCAAGGAAATTAGTCTAAGAAGAAGCTGCTTTCCCAGTCTAAACTCTCATTCATGAAAATTTCTTTAAAGCTTCTAAAGTTTTGGCCTCTGGTATATGGTATGACTCCGTCACAATCTGTGACAGAAAGTATATCTAACAGTTGGATATTTATAACCTAGGTAAGTCCTGATACCTTAATGTTAATGACTGTATAGTCAAAGCACTTAATTCTTCTGTTTTTGTCCATACACTGTATTGATAAACAAACTGGTTAGTGAAATTTTTACATAATAAAGATACATAGTTGTTGCACATGTATCCAATTCTTCGGTGTTGTATACCATTGATGTTTTGATACTTGTCAGACAGCAACATCATGGAATCCTGATACGGATGACATCACCACAACTACTTACTAACGCTGGCCCAACACTTGGACATGACCTACGTCCACTGGAGAATACCGCCTACCAGTGACAATGCCTTCATCTGCTGCACGTCATCTGACTCCATTCTCTCTAAATATCCAAGCCACCTCAAACCCTCCGCAGCCCTCTAAATCATACTTTTGGTAACTACACACCTCCCCCTAATTTCCAAACCACGAATTCTCTACATAATACTCACACCACACATATCCCTTAAGCACGACAATCTCTACTGCCTCAGCCTCCACCTCGCTGCAACATTCAAAACCCTATTATTCTCATATAACAATGCACCAGCCACTTTTTATTTTGCCACTTCTACAGTCCACCTCATCTCTTATAGGACCATCCACAAATCTACTCCAAAATATCTGAAAACATATACTATACTTAGTAATAACTTCTATCTCCAATCTAAGATCCTGTCTTTATTGTCATTACTTTTTATACTCTTATCACTTCACTCTTTCATGTGCTTGCTTCTAACTTCCTTCTTTTACATATCCTCCCAATTCGTTTACCAACCTTTTTAACTTTTTCTTCCGAATCTCCCAAAACAACCGCATCATCGGCCAAAAAAACAACTGTGACAACTCCCTAATGTCACATGGTGACATTAAAGACCCATGTTTAAGGCTCATTTTTTTTCTGGAGAATGATCTTTCTCTTACATGCAACAACCTGCGCCTTGCTGACCATATAAACTTCTTTACTGCTCTAACTAATCTATCACCTATTCCCATTCCAGACATTTACAACATCTGCAACATTGCTTCTTTATCCACCCTGTCATATGCATTTTCTAAATCCATAATTACAATTAAAAGTGCCTTAACCTTATCTAAGTATTGTTCACGTATATGCTTCCATGTAAAACACTTGGCCTACACAGCCCCTATCAGTAATCCCATCTATCCCGGCTGTTTTAACTCAGTTTCATTCTATCTAGTTCCACTTGCACCCGTCCCACATTCACATCGTGACTCCTAAAAGGTGTTATGCCACCCTGCCCAGTGGCAAGTATCACCTCCTCCCTCGTTTCAATCAAAATTCAACAATTTCCGAAAATATTCCCTCCATCTTCCTATTACCTCTACCTTCACATCAGATGATCCAAATCTTAGTTTTTAACTATTAAAGCCATTTGTTTCTTAGACTTTCTCAACTTCCTGATTTCTCTTCAAGGTTTTTCTTATTCTTAGACATTTTTTTCTATAAAGCACCTCCCACTCTTATTAGTCTCATTTCGCCCTTCCTCACCACTCTTTCAATTTCTCTTTTACTATCTAAATGAAGCACTGAAATAACATTACCAAGGACCTCCACTTATTCCCATAATAAACATCTACGTGACACCATCATTACTCATGTACATTTCAAGCGAGTTCACTTTTGTTCTCATTTGATGTTGATTTCTATTGACGTTATTTATCACAGTGAGTTAAAACAGGATCAGTAACACTGCGCCCAGGTTGAGAATGTTGGTGCTGCTTAACCAACAGTTTTGCAGAACCTGTCATTAACTATCTTTGTGGTACTGTGCATGTCTTGCAGGCCTTCACTATTTCACTTTGCTTCACCTCTTTGGAGTCTTTAGATCTAGAGATCAACAGCATTCATCACGAAAGATGCAATGTTGTTTAAACAGATGCGTCTTCACTGAAGGTTCACTACTAGGTACTGAGTTTGAACCTTATCATTTTTCTCAGACGTTTTTGGATGATGATCAGATGTGTAGTTTTGGGACACAACTTTTATGACAAAACACAACGTAATTGGGTGACGAGAAAATGTTTTCCCTGCGAGTCAGTGCGATGTGAGTCGCCTCTCGTCACTCTGTTCTCCATTATTATCTGAACTCGCTGTTTGGAAACATTTTATGACTTATCCTGTGAGGATGCAAAGTAACACGTAGCTATATAATCTGTCCTGAATAGCTTGCTGAAAATATAATGAGATAAATATTTATACAACATATGTTTTTACCATGTATAAATTTTTATTAAGTGGAATGCAGCGTTAATAATTACACATTTTTATATAACACAATTGTAACAGGTATGCAAGGCCTACGAGTTTTTGTGTTTCATAACCGATTTTTGTATTGATCATGGAGAGTCAAATTTATGAATATGTGAATGTGTGATCTACTAGGAAAATGAGAGGATGGATAATGAGAACCCTTAAAAAAAAGGATGCCAAGCTAAATGATGATTTTCTTTAAATCACTTGTTCTATCTAGGTTGGAGTATTACTGTACAACAACGGCCCCTTTCAATGTAGGCGAAACTGCAGATCTGGGGAATATGCAGAGAATTATCACTGCACGTGTAAAAACAATAAAACACCTCATTTACTGGAACGCTTGAAGTTCCTTAACCTGTATTCTTTGGAACGCAAGCGAGAAAGAAGATACATTATAATTTACACCTGGAATATCCTAGAGGGATTTTCCAGAACTCCGCAGGGAAATCACTCCCTACAAAAGCAAATGACGCGGCAGGCGGTGCAACATCCCCCAGTGAAAAGCAGGGGTGCTGGGAGTACAAAGAGATTATCGCAGTAAGTGTCAGGATCACAAGACTGTTCAACTGCCTCCCAGCATCCATTAGGGGGATTACCAATAGACCACTGGCTGTCTTCAAGAGGGAGCCGGACAGACACCTAAAATCAGTGCCCGACCAGCCGGGCTGGTCATGCACTGACTTCAGGTTGGATTCCGTATGCTGGATTGCGTGCAGCCTGGTTGATCAGGCCCTGAATCCACCGCGAGTCCTGGTCATGTACTGGGCCGCGGGGTGTTGACCCCGGAACGCCCTCCAAGTATATACAGTAAGTGTAAAATATACTAGTAGTCACCTTACCAATAATTTTTCGTATTTAAGAACTTTTCTCATTGAGTGTGCAGACTTGTATTTCCACCTTTCTCACTGCACACACACTCTACTAATTTTACCACAATTCTTGATCTTAAATCTGCATTTGACATCGTAAACAGAACCTTTATACTAAAATGAACTAGCCAAAATGAATATTGGTGGTAGCTTACTCAGTTTAGTATCCTCTGTCCTCTACCCAGGCTTTAGAAGCGAGTCTAAAGATATGCTCCTAGGTACACCATAGGGAGGAGTTCTCAGTCCCATGCGATTTAAATGTTCTGATTAATGCTCTACTAAACTCTCTAACTATGGAACAATGCTCTTCTCCAGACTGAGGGACTGACCACCTTAAAACTTTAAGGTGATGGACTGATTACATCGTCTTCAAGTATCTTCTGCTTCTATCAACTTTTCTGTACCGACTGAAGAAGCCTACTGTGTAGGCGAAACGTTTCGAAATAAAGATTCCTAACTGTTGCATATGTGTCTTACCTAACAACCTGTCGGTATTTTAGACCATTTTAATGTATAATCCTGATTAACTGACAATGACAGTTAATTTTCTTACTGTGCAAAACATTAATTAAGTTTAGACATGTGAACAACCTAACAGATCATATTAGAAGCGATGTTTAACCAGGTGCGACATATTAAATTTTTGTGGAAGCCATCTTGAACTTCTGCCAATTCTGCAAAATACATCAGTATTATTATAGTGGCAACCATCAGATACTGTATAATAGAACCCTAAGGATCCTGCATCAGGGGCCCACTAAGGATCCTGCATCAGGGGCCCACTAAGGATCCTGCACCAGGGGCCCACTGATCCTGCACCAGGGGTCCACTAATGTATCGGGAGCCCTAGGAATCCAACATCAGGAGCCCCCTAAGGATCGTGTATCAGGGACCTCAAAAGGATAATAAATCTAAAAAAAAAAAAGTGGACTCCTAACAGTTTTCAGTTTACTCCCGACGCTGCTGGACTAATGCTACACTACAGGGAAGCTCTTTTGGATATTCCACAGATACATTAACTAAAACAATCATGAATTAATAAGAGCAGGGCTCATATTAATAAGAGCAGGGCTCTTATAAATAAGAGCAAGGCTCTTATTAATCAGAAAAATTACTCATGATTACTTAATAAAGAGTAAATAAAGAAAAGAAGGCATCTTATCAATAAAAAAATGTTTCAATCGTCTAAGACTGTAGTGATTTTACACATAACTTTTACACAATTTCACACACAATCGTGTACATGCTCAGGTCACTCTTAAATATACGCGCATGTGGAGGGACAGATCCACACAGTAGTACCAACAACGGTACAGTAGCAGCAACGGTATAGTAGCAGCAACGTAAGTAGCAACAACGGTACAGTAGCAACAACGGAACAGTAGCAGCAACGGTATAGTAGCAGCAACATACAGCAGCAACAACATACAACGGTATAGTAGCAACAACAAAAAAGTAGCAGCAACATAGAGTGGCAGCAACAACAGTTAGCAACAAAAATACAACGGTAAAGTAGCAACAACATAAAGTAGCAGCAACATAGTGGCAGCAACAACAGTAGCAACAACATACAACGGTTTTTGTACAGCAACATACAGCAGCAGCAACAAACAGTAGCAGCAACAAACAGTGGCAGCAAAATACAGCAGCAGCAATATACAGTAGCAGAAACATACAGTAGCAGTAACATACAGTAGCAGCAACATACAGCAGCAGCAACATACAGTAACAGCAACATACAGCAGCAGCAACATACAGTAACAGCAACATACAGCAGCAGCAACATACAGTAACAGCAACATACAGTAGCAGCAACATACAGTAGCAGCAACATAGTGGCAGAAACATACAGTAGCAGCAACATACAGTAGCAGCAACGTACAGCAGCAGCAACATACAGCAGCAGCAACATACAGTAGCAGCAATATACAGTAGCAGCAACATACAGTAGCAGCAACATACAGCAGCAGCAACGTACAGTAGCAGCAACATACAGTACAAGCACATACAGTAGCAGCAACATACAGCAGCAGCAACATACAGCAGCAGCAACATACAGCAGCAGCAACATACAGTGGCAGCAACATACAGTAGCAGCAACATACAGCAGCAGCAACATACAGTAGCAGCAACATAAAGCAGCAGCAACATACAGTAGCAGCAACATACAGCAGCAGAACATACAGTAGCAGCAATATACAGCAGCAGCAACATACAGTAGCAGCAACATACAGCAGCAGCAACATACAGCATCAGCAACATACAGTAGCAGCAACATACAGCAGCAGCAACATACAGTACCAGCAACATACAGCAGCAGCAACATACAGTACCAGCAACATACAGCAGTAGCAACATACAGTAGCAGCAACATACAGCAGCAGCAACATACAGCATCAGCAACATACAGTAGCAGCAACATACAGCAGCAGCAACATACAGTACCAGCAACATACAGCAGCAGCAACATACAGTAGCAGTAATATACAGTAGCAGCAACATACAGCAGCAGCAACATACAGTAAATAGCAACATACAACATCAGCAACATACAGTAGCAGCAACATACAGCAGCAAAATATAGTAGCAGCAACATACAGCATCAGCAACATACAGTAGCAGCCACATACAGCAGCAGCAACATACAGCATCAGCAACATACAGCAGCAGCAACATACAGTACCAGCAACATACAGTAGCAGCAACTACAGTAAGCAGCAATATACAGTAGCAGCAACATACAGCAGCACAACATACAGTAGCAGCAACAATACAACATCAGCAACATACAGTAGCAGCAACATACAACAGCAACATATAGTAGCAGCAACATACAGCATCAGCAACATACAGTAGCAGCCACATACAGCAGCAGCAACATACAGCAGCAGCAAATACAGTAGCAGCAACATACAGTATCAGCAACATACAGCATCAGCAACATACAGTTGCAGCAACATACAGCAGCAGCAACATACAGTACCAGCAACATACAGTAGCAGCAACAACATACAGTAGCAGCAATATACAGTAGCAGCAACATACAGCAGCAGCAACATACAGTAGCAGCAACATACAACATCAGCAACATACAGTAGCAGCAACATACAACAGCAACATATAGTAGCAGCAACATACAGCATCAGCAACATACAGTAGCAGCCACATACAGCATCAGCAACATACAGTAGCAGCAACATACAGTAGCAGCAACGTTTCAGCATCAGCAACATACAGCATCAGCAACATACAGCAGCAGCAACATACAGCAGCAGCATCATACAGTAGCAGCAACATACAGTAGCAGCATCATACAGTAGCAGCAACATACAGCAGCAACATACAGTAGCAACATACAGTAGCAGCAACATACAGCAGCAACATACAGTAGCAGCAACATACAGCAGCAGCAACATACAGCAGCAGCAACATACAGTAGTAGCAACATACAGCAGCAGCAACATACAGTAGCAGCAACATACAGCATCAGCAACATACAGCATCAGCAACATACAGAAGCAGCAACATACAGCATCAGCAACATACAGTAGCAGCAACATACAGCATCAGCACCATACAGTAGCAGCAACATACAGTAGTAGCAACATACAGTAGCTGGAACATACAGTAGCAGTAACATACAGCAGCAGCAACATACAGTAGCAGCAACATACAGTAGCAGCAACATACAGCAGCAGCAACATGCAGTAGCAGCAACATACAGCAGCAGCAACATAGAGCAGCAGCAACATACAGCATCAGCAGCATACAGCATCAGCAACATACAGCATCAGCACCATACAGCATCAGCAACATATAGCAGCAGCAACATACAGCAGCAGCAACATACAGCATCAGCAACATACAGCATCAGCAAAATACAGCATCAGCAACATACAGTAGCAGCAACATACAGTAGAAGCAACATACAGCAGTAGCAACATACAGTAGCAGCAACATACAGTACCAGCAACATACAGTAGCAGCAACATGCAGTAGCAGCAACATACAGCAGCAGCAACATACAGTAGCAGCAACATACAGTAGCAGCAACATACAGCAGGAGCAACACATAGCATCAGCAACATACAGTAGCAGCAACATACAGCATCAGCAACATACAGTAGCAGCAACATACAGTAGCAACAACATACAGTAGCAGCAACATACAGTAGCAGCAACATACAGCAGCAGCAACATACAGCAGCAGCAACATACAGTAGCAGCAACATACAGCATCAGCAACATACAGTAGCAGCAGCATACAGTAGCAGCAACATGCAGTAGCAGCAACATACAGTAGCAGCAACATACAGTGGCAGCAACATACATCAGCAGCAACATACAGCAGCAGCAACATACAGTAGCAGCAACATACAGTAGCAGCAACATACAGAAGCAGCAACATACAGTAGCATCAACATACAGTGGCAGCAACATACAGTAGCAGCAACATACAGTAGCAGCAACATACAGTAGCAGCAACATACAGTAGCAACAACATACAGCAGCAGCAACATACAGCAGCAACAACATACAGTGGCAGCAAGGGGATACAGCCGTAAGAAGAACATTACACAGCAGCAGCAACATACAGTAGCAGCAACATACAGCAGCAGCAACATACAGCAGCAGCAACATACAGTAGCAGCAACATACAGCAGCAGCAACATACAGCAGCAGCAACATACAGTAGCAGCAACATACAGTAGCAGCAACATACAGTAGCAGCAACATACAGTAGTAGCAACATACAGTAGCAACAACATACAGCAGCCGCAACATACAGCAGCAACAACATACAGTGGCAGCAACATACAGTAGCAGCAACATACAGTAGCAGCAACATACAGTAGCAGCAACATACAGTAGCAACAACATACAGTGGCAGAAACATACGGTAGCAGCAACATACAGTAGCAGCAACATACAGTGGCAGCAACATACAGTAGCAGCAACATACAGTAGCAGCAACATACAGTAGCAGCAACATACAGTAGCAACAACATACAGTAGCAGCAACATACAGTAGCAGCAACATACAGTAGCAACAACATACAGTAGCAGCAACATACAGCAGCAGCAACATACAGTAGCAGCAACATACAGCAGCAGCAACATACAGCATCGGCAACATACAGTAGCAGCAACATACAGTAGCAGCAACATACAGTAGCAGCAACATACAGCAGCAACAACATACAGTGGCAGCAAGGGGATACAGCAGTAAGAAGAACATTACACAGCAGCTGCAACATACAGTAGCAGCAACATACAGCATCAGCAACATAAAGTAGCAGCAACATACAGTAGCAGCAACATACAGTAGCAGCAACATACAGTAGCAGCAACATACAGCATCAGCAACATACAGTAGCAGCAACATACAGTAGCAGCAACATACAGTAGCAGCAATATACAGTAGCAGCAACATACAGTGGCAGCAAGGGGATACAGCAGTAAGAAGAACATTACACAGCAGCAGCAACATACAGCAGCAGCAACATACAGTAGCAGCAACATACAGCAGCCGCAACATACAGCATCAGCAACATACAGTAGCAGCAACATACAGTAGCAGCAACATACAGTAGCCGCAGGATGCAGTAGTAGCAAGGGGATACAGCAGTAAGAAGAACATTACACAGCAGCAGCAACAACAGCAGGATACAGCAGCAGCAATAGCAGAATACAGCAGTAACAACAAAGATTCACAGCAAGAAATAGCAGCATATATTAACAGCAATATTAGCACACAGCAACTGTACACTACCAACAACAACAGCGTACAGTATCAATAACAAAAACACACAGTATCAACACCTCACAAAAACAATAACAAACTTAAACATCAATAACAACAGGGCACAGCAACATCAATAACAAATAAAAAAAAACATACAATAGCACCAACAACAACAGACAGCATTAGCAACATCACACATGGCATCAACAGGAACAACAGCCTACAGCATTGGAAACATAAACATATATGCAGTTTAATGTGATCCTTTATTGACAACGTTTCGCCCACACAGTGGGCTTTTTCAAGTCACAAACAGATCTACCTGGGGTGGAAGGTACGGGAATATTTATAGTCAGGTTGTTGAGGTCAGGCGGAGAATGCTGCATCTGATGATCTACCGGGTGGGGTATTAGAGTCTAAAATCTTGGGTAGCTTGGAAGGGGTATTGGATAAGTTGTGAGCAGACCTGCAGTGTTCTATGTTCTTATGTGAGATAGCGATGAAGAAGTTTCTTGGCAAGTGGTTCAGCTATGTTATAGAAGCCATTGTTCTGGTTGAAATTGTTGGAGCCAGGTGACAGTCGAAGGAATAATGATGGAGAAACGCTCGGCTTCCAGATGTTCCATGTATAAGTTCGCCAGGACGGCACTGAGTGGCGAGCCCATGGGTAGACCAAAAGTCTGTTGAAAGAGGTGATTTTCGAAAGAGAAACACGTAAAGCCGACACATAGTTCAACGAGGTCGATGAAATCGCTGGCTGGAATAGTAAGATCAAGTGAATCGTTTCTCTTTCGAAAAACACCTCTTTCAACAGATTTTTGGTCTACCCATGGGCTCGCTACTCAGTGCCGTCCTGGCGAACTTATACATGGAACATCTGGAAGCCGAGCGTTTCTCCATCATTATTCCTTCGACTGTCACCTGGCTCCAACAATTTCAACCAGAACAATGGCTTCTATAACATAGCTGAACCACTTGCCAAGAAACTTCTTCATCGCTATCTCACATAAGAACATAGAACACTGCAGGTCTGCTCACAACTTATCCAATACCCCTTCCAAGCTACCCAAGATTTTAGACTCTAATACCCCACCCGGTAGATCATCAGATGCAGCATTCTCCGCCTGACCTCAACAACCTGACTATAAATACTCACGTACCTTCCACCCCAGGTAGATCTGTTTGTGACTTGAAAAAGCCCACTGTGTGGGCGAAACGTTGTCAATAATGGATCACATTAAACTGCATATGTTTATGTTTCCATTGTGTCGGTTTTTATACCATTTATTTCCAGCCTACAGCATTAACAACAGCACATAGCAAACAAGAGAATATAGCAGCAACAACAGCAACAAACACAGAACACAGCAGCAAAAACAATACATAGTAACAACAGCACAAAACAACAGCAGCAGCAACTACAGGATAAAGCAGTAACAGCAATAAGCATTAGTAACAAAAGCAACAAAGTAGTAACAGAATAAACATTAGTAACAAAATGCAACAAAGTAGTAACAAAAGAAACAGTAGTAACAAAAGCAACAAAGCGCACCATAAAAACGCAATAACACACAACAGTAGCAACAACAAAAACAACATAATTCGATAGACATACACAGTATTAACAACGGCAACAACATGCACAAACAACAGTACACAACAATAATAGCACACAGCAGTAACATCAACAGCATACATCTGTAGCAACAACAGCCCACATCATCATCACAGAGGAACATCAAATAACATCAAGAGCACTCAGCAGCATCACCACAGCACACATCAACAATAGCACACAGTATATCGACAATAGCAACACAGTATCATCAATAGCACATAGCAACAAAAGCAGCGCAAAGAAGCAGTAACAGCACAGAACTTCGACAAAAGCAAGTACATTAGCAGTATCAGCAACAGAACAGAGCAGCAACACAGCAATAGAAACAATAGCAGCAGTCAGTAACAACAACAGCGGTATCAGAATCAACAACATGCAGTAGAAGCAGTAGCTGTAACAGCAACAGCTGTAGCGGCAAGAGCCCTGGAATACTCCTTACCAGCAGCGTAGAAGAGCCTTGAGTATGGCAGGACCCAGCTGGTAGCTCACTAAAGTCACACTGATGATTAGCACTACTCGTAGCTCGAAGAAGGCCAAGATCCTCTCAGATACGTCTGTAAAGGGAAGTACAGAGAGAGAGCCTATAGTATATACACAGTGGGTAGGTAGAAGGAAGAGAGGGATGGAATCTCTTTAGAGTGTGAGTGTGAGTGTGAGTGCGAGTGTGAATGTTAGTTACCAATTTTGTCCTAGGCACATGTCGATTAGACACTAGGCCTGGTGTGTGTGAGTGTACTCACCTAGTTGAGGTTGCAGGGGTCGAGTCCAAGCTCCTGACCCCGTGTTTGTGTGTGGTGCACGTGTGTGTGTATATGTGTGTGTGTGTGTGTGTGTGTGTGTGTGTGTGTGTGTGTGTGTGTGTGTGTGTGTGTGTGTGTGTGTGTACTCACCTATTTGTGGTTGCAGGGGTCGAGTCCTTAGCTCCTGGCTTTCACCTCTTCACTGGTTGCTACTGGGTCCTCTCTCTCCCTGCTCCAGTGAGTGTGTGTGTGTGTGTGTGTGTGTGATGAGTGGAGCAAGGAAACAGAGAGAAAACCTCTTAAATTTGGTGTGGTGGGAGGGGCTGAGCCTGTTAAGGTATAATAGCGGTTGGTGGGAAATTAAGTTATGAAATCCTTTAGCCTGGGCTGATAGGGATGTTTGGAATCTTAGTGCTAAAAGTATGGAACAAAAGAACAATTAAGCCGGATAACTGGTTTACATAAAATTAATGTCACTTTAAAACAAAAATCACTATTAAAATAAGCTGTGCAACTAACCTAGCAAATTAACTGGCCTATAGAATATATTTACAAACTAAACTCATGCAGAAAATGAAAAAAGAGAAGACTAGGAAGGGGGTGCAACTTATCCCAGTGAAAAGCAGGGGGGCCATGAGTACACCAAAAAAAAAAAACTAAGTGTCCGAAGCCCAAGACTGTTCAACAGCCCCACCCACCAGGGATAAGGGGAATTAAAAAATAGACCCCTGGCTGCCTTTAAGAAGGCGGACAAAT
>NW_026466844.1:0-12542 GCF_026875155.1 Cherax quadricarinatus
GGCCGGAAAATTTAAACCCCAAAACCGAGACCGGCGCCAGGCCTGACAGTGCGGGGCTTAAGTCTGGCGCCGGGTCGAGCAGTGCGGGGCTGTAGTCTGGCGCGGGGCTGCCCCAGGCAGGGCTTTTTAATCTGGCGCCGAGGCCTGAGCAGTGCAGGGGGGGTAAGTCTGGGCCGGGTTTCTGGCAGTGCAGGGCTGTAGTCGGCGCCAGGTTGAGAGGGCGGGTGTAGTCTGGCGCCAGGTCTGAGCAGCCAGGACAACAAGTAACGGGCTACTATAATAATTTCAGATGCCACCTACTAGAATTTCCTAATACGGTGGTTGTGATGGGCTTACAACCGAAGTATCTGGCCTTCGAGCCAAGTCTCCTTACATCTGCTGGCCCTGTTTACCTAGCAGTGCATAGTGGAGCGTTAGGAAGTCTTAGAAAAGAGGACCAAAAGAAGGAAATGAACTTCTTCATGACTCTTGCAGTAGTCTGTCATTAGTCCTAAGAAAGTCTTCGACTGATAACATTCTGAGGATTATTAACCCGGGAAACGTAAGAAAGTCCAGCAATTTGACTTATTTCTGCTAAGTCCTTCGATAACAAGAGGTGCAAGGAGACATTCATTGTCTTCCGTCGCTAACGTATCGAACCTGGGAGGTGTAGGTTGTGATACTAGTGCTGTACCAGCGAGCCACACTGAGTGTCCTACTACTGCTGTGGTCATCACAAACACCTCACACATACTATGCTGTTGCCTCGTCCATAAAGGCGCCCTCAATGTACCAAAGTTGAGTCGACAACAGCTTTCACAGACCGGTTCCCCGACTCTGTTGGGATTCACTGGAACTGGAGTGCCGAGTTACGGCCGATGGCACAAAGGCAGAGCCGTGGCACTCCTCAAATTTAAGGCTGGGGAAGTTGGGCGGAATTTCGGGGAATACGGAAGAGGGAGAGAGTGAGGAGAGGAGTGTTGCAGGAATATGGAAGTTATGGTGGGCTCGAATTTATAGGCTGCCAAAAATGCCACACACTTGCTGTCTACATCAGGGAAGAAGTGCCTAGTTCTAGTAGGATCAATTTTATCGATTTAGTGGAGAGAGATGTGTGGTAGTGAGGAACGTTGATGGTGTGGGTGGTGTGGGTGACCATGGGGGGAGTACACCAGTTGTAGACGTTTACGCAGCGGCGAGACGGCGTGTCATTGTTCCCTACCTCGTGCCTGGCCCTCCGCCCTCCTCTCCTTACTTTCACTCCCCCTTCGCAATGTATACGCCACTCTCTGGCTCCTCTGTATGGCATATGGCATCGTTGTTCATCGTAGATGTGTAAGGAAACTTGTCAGACAACTTGCCAGTTATTCCATTCATGAGGTGGAGCAGCTCGGGACGAGACCAAAATCGATATGCGTGAGAGTGGCTTGGGCCGAGAGATGTTTGTGAGGAGGAGACTAGTGTGGTGAGTTTCTGCGAGGAGAGTTGATGTTAAGCGGCTGTCTCTGCTACTCTCTCATCACTCATGTGTAAATACTCGCTCACCCTTCACCTGTTTGCTCCTTACTCTGAAACTAGTAAAGCGTGGAGGCGTGCCGGAGGCCTGAGGCAGGAGTACAGCCTGGCTGAGGCGGGGGTGACACCGTGTGTCCAGGAAGGAGTAGCTGGCGTACTTACACACGGCTATCATCACCCATGTCAGCACAATGTTCAAGGGGATAAAGAAACGCTTCAACTCCTCCAGGTGAGTGAAGCAGTGTGTTGAGGGTGGCAGTATAAGGCAGAGTGTAGCTGATGGCAGTCTTGGATGCAAGCCTCGTACTGACAACTTCCCCCCCCCCTATTCCTCCGCCACTCTCAACTACGCTCTTATATTATAGTCTTTCCCCGCTACTCTTAATTGATTTTCCCTTCTGTTTGTTACTTGTGTTTGTGGGGGTGTGTGCGACGACCCTGGGAGTGTGTGAAGGCTGTCAGACAAGCACAGGGGAGGCTGTAAGCCTGAGAGCGTCAGTCTTGGTGAAGATGCAGGTTTCCTGGGATTCACAGGGATGCCACAGGCCTACCTGCTACTCTGAAGAAAAACATAAGCTGCAGAACAAGATTTGCCGGGACTACGTTTCACTCCGTGAAGAGCTCTGTCCAGTCATGGCTTCATAAAGTTCTCTATAGAGCGAAACGCCTATTGAAAGCTTGTTCAGCGACATTATTATCTTTTTCTACACTTGTCGAGTGTACACGCCATTTGGCTGAGTGTTAGTCACCAGACCCACCACAACCCTCATAGCCTCAAGTTATGACAGAGGTTAGTCGAGTTGAACACTTCCTTCACTCGGTGATGTACAAAATTTCTCTCAGGGATGCACAACTCTTTTTTTTCCACTTAGCAAGTCTGCAACTTTCAGCTGATATACTGAATAAAGCAGATGGAAGGTGTTCAGTGCCACAAGTCAGTAGAAAGTTTGATTTGTTTTTATTTTACATAAGATATCGAAGGCTACAATTGTGCGACTCAGGGACGAGTCCATAGCTAGGAAAGTTAGTGTGAGTGCCGAGACTTGATACCGTTCAAAATAGGCTTATTTATAATATGTGGCAGAGTTATACTGACGACTCATACAGCTGTGGTACCGCTTTGTGAAGTCCTGCGAGAGGTATACTGACTCATACAGCTGTGGTACCTCAACTCCTGTGAAAGGTTATGCAAACCCATTACAGCTGTGGAATCTGAAGTCCTGCGAGAGCCTATACTAACTCATACAGCTGTGTTACCGCTGTCAGAAATTTTTCAGAATCTTATACTGACTTATACATGTGTGGTACCTCTGAATTCCTGTGAGAGGTTATAAAGGTGCGTCTTTCAGTATGTATAATATTTACAACAAAGTTGGGCTGTAAAATATGCCGTAACACGGTCTGTGTTGTAAAATAGCTGACAAAACCTGCTCCTTCTGACCCCCACCATGAGCCCACTCTCTCCCTCACCACCCACAGCGCCAGCAGCCCCGTCAACACTTAGGATATTTGGATCACAGTCAGGGCGCCCGGGTTTTCATAATGGGATACTGATATCCCTTTTGATGGTTCCGAGATTTAATCCAGCTGGTGTTGCCCATAAAACTAGACTGTTGCTGAGGGTGCTTTGGCCCAAAAATCCACACAACCTGGTTTTTGGGAATTTTTGGGGAGAAATTGTTGCATTTCCTCTTGAGACTTCTACACTTGTTCCGCCATGTTTCTATGTCTTCGGTAAGATGTTAAAGTCGGGACAATAGGTTCTTAATTGCACCCCACGCTCCTTTTCCTTTCATGGTGTTTTTCCGTACTTTCTCTCGTATCTCCAATTCAAAAAATTTTGGGAAGCCGGCCCCTAAAGCCCCTTTCCACGATATTTATTGTTGTCTTCGCTCCAGGAATACATATTTAGACTTTCCAGAAAATTTAAATGCTTTTTTGGCTCCATGGTCCCGAAAATGATTTTTTGAATCTGTTTCTTTCTGAATCTCTCTGGCTCCTAAGGGAGGTCAAACCCTAAACAGATTCAAGGAGAGCACAAGCGATTTAAATTATTCCCCATTGGCTTTTCCCTTTTTTTTTAAAGTTCTAGATGTATGGCAACTCTCCTTACACTATTGACCACCCCCCACAACCCCCCTACAGAATCGCCCACAACTGGGTCAGAAGGGGGTCACCAGCCAAGATTCACCGCCCACAGTTTGTCAAGAGAGAAACCCCCATCAAGGCCACCACCAAAAACGCTTACAATCAGGTGCAACTGTAAATAAAGCAAAATAACCCCCCTCCCATATAAAGTAAAAAAAAATGATTAAAAAGCCTTTTTAAGACAGCACAGTAGATAATGAATCCTAGACTGAGAATCAGGGTACGGACTGGACAAGAGAATCAGACATCGTCGGGATAAGAAAAAAGGGGTATCGAAAGAACAAGAGAATCAGGATGATACGACAAAAATCAGGGCAGAGTTTTGGGACAAAAAAATCAGGCCACCGAACGGGAAAAAAATTTCACATAATATATTTTCATACGAGGGAATCAGACCATCACACTTCATACAGGAATAAATCACACTACTACTAAAACAAATCATCACATCATACGAGAAATCAGATCACACTACCAACGAGGGAAATCAGATCACACCTACAATGTAAACACTACGTACATAGAAAGCGACATTTGAGGATTTCATAGAAAACTGGTCAGTATTGAGTTGTATATTTGGGTGTTGTATCGTGTACTTTTACCTCCAGTATTAAGGGGGTTGTGTTTCCCTTATAATTATTTTTTATAAAATTATATATATATAAAATATATATAATTATATATATTTTATATAAAATAATTAATATATTATTGTACAAACGAATTTTTTTTTGGGGGGGTAACCAAAAGCTAACCAAAGGGTCTAACCCACCCAAAACCGACGGTCTAACCCATTCAAACCCTGACGGTCTAACCCCTCAAAAACCTAATCTAGACGTTAACCTAGACGACGCAATATAGGTTAGGTTGGTTTATAGAATTTACTGCTAAGCTTAAAAAAAAACGAAGTCTTGCATTAATACAACAAAAAACGTAGGTTGAATCGAAACCTTAAAGAAAACGATGGGGGGAAATCGTAACCTTTAGAAAACGGTGGTGAATTTTGGACCATAAAAAACGTATGGGGGGAATCTGTACCCTTTATAGAAACGAAGGGTTGTGAATCTGAAAACCTTTATAAAAAAACGTATTTTGGGGTTGTGAACGTGACCTTTAAAAAACGAATGGTGGTAAAAATCGTACCCTTATGAAAAACATTATTTGGAACTGTAACCTTAAAGAAAACGTAGGGTTGTGAATTGTAACCTTATAGAAAACAAATGTTGTAAATCTTCCCCTTATAAAAAAATTATAGTGATGATCTGAAACAATTTTTGAATCAGATTACAGCCACCAGAATGAGGCGTGTAATTTACTTTTATCCCCCCAATTAGGTGGGGGCCACCCTGCTATGAATTCTCTTGATCCGGGGAATTTTTGGTTTTGCTTTCCTTTTTCTCATAAAAGCCACATTCTTCTAAACCCCGTTTTGTTTCCCTTGGTCTTAATTTTTTCATGGGAAAATTTCGGGGTAACCTTACTGGGTAGGGGTAAACCGTAGATTGAATGGGTATAAAACTCAGGTCTTCGATTTGATGGGATGGGCGCAGCTCTAGCCCCGGGAGTCGCCCCTGGAGGATGTTTCCGGGGATCATTGCCTCCGTGGTAAAAGCCCTTTGCCCGGGCCCTCTTGGATCGGGGGCCTGATCAACCACCCGTTACTGCGGGCCCGCACGTACCCACGTATAAACCCACAGCCCGGCTGATCGGGTCAATTTTTAGGTAACTGCCCGCCCCCTTTTAAAGGGCACCCAGAGGTTATTGAAATTCCCCTTAGGGGCCTGGTGGGGGGCTTTTAAAACATTCTTTCCCCGTAAAACCAACGTGTTTTCTCTTCGTGTACAAGGGCGCCCCTTCTTTTCATTGGGTGAATGTTGCACCTTTGCCATCTTTGCTTTCGTGGGGAGTGATTTTTTGTGTGCAGATTTGGGACCAATCCCTCTGGTTTTTCCCCGGATGAGATTATAGTATTTCGCCTCTCTTCAGTATACGGGTCAAGTGCCCTTCCAAGGGGTTCCCAGTAATAAGATGCCTGACGAACTTAATGTGAGAAAGGATCCTGTACATTCCTGGACCGAGGTTTCATCTGCCTTGAATGGAGATGTAAGTGTATAGCAGTGTTCCAGCCTCGAAGAACAAATTAAAAAGGATATCATTGGGTTTGGCATCCCTTGTTTTAAAGGTTTCATTACCCTAATCATTTCCCGCGAGTGAAGTGACACTGTTGTGATCCTTGAAGGTGAATCCTCTGACATTAATACATCCAAGTCCTTCACACAAAACATTTCCACCTATAGTTGATTAGAGTTTGTAGTATACTCGGTTTTCTAGTTATTATTTCCTCCTTTCCCATAAGGGAAATAGTTGAAATTTGTTCTCATTGAACATCATTTTGTTTTCCGTTGCCCTTTGGGAAAATTTTCCTTGGTTTATATCTGCTTAAGATTTACTGCGTCCCAAACGTTGACAGTTCATGCGTTCCCTAGTATCATCTGAAAAGGGATGACACGTGCGAGGGTTACACTCTTCTGTGTCTGATATGGGGATGAAAACAGGATGGGGGCGATACTGACCTTTTTGAAACAGCTTTTTCATTATGGCAGCCTTGGACTTAACTCTGTTTATCCCCCCCAACCCTTGAAGATCCAAATCTGCTCACTTCAGGGTTACCCCTCACAACGTTTTGTGTGCTTTTTACACCATAATCGCACTTGCCAAAGGCTTTTGAAGAATTGTGAATACACGCTTCTTTTTGTCTTCCAGTGCAAAAAGCCTTCAAAATGGTCCAGTAGTGCGAGAGGCGTCGACTTCCCTGAACCCATGTGCCCTGGATTGTCCCAATTTTGGGGATCCCAAGGTTTTTTGCAATCATGCTTTTGAACTTTTTCCCAAGGCTATTGCTTTATGGATTGGGCTATATTCATTTTTTTTTAGTGCTAAGTTTGGGGGGTGTCTCCGTTTCTTGACCCTTTCCCTGCATACTTTAAAGGGACGCGAAAAAGGGGGTTTTTTTTGCAGTTCCTAATGAACCCGGATTCCCCGAGTCGGGCCTGGGGCTGAGTGAAAAAAGGGCAGTTTTCAATGGGTTTTTCAATAGATAAAAGAGAGGGGTCAGCTCTTAGCCTGAAATGAAGAGCGTACCCCGTTTGGATGAGGCGGCAAGGAACACTAGTTTTAAAAGGGAGTGGCTCTCTTCGGTAATTTAGCGTACGAAAGAGAACATTGTAGCGTAAGGTGAGGAGTGGGTGCAGGGGGTTGGTGGTTAGACTTTGTGCCCGCATTTTTGGGGGTGTTAGCTGGGCAAATGTAGATCCAAAAGTACATTTTCCCCTTCACACTGGGGTACACTAACCTTTACATGGTTACACAAAACCTTTTACCTGGGGTACACTAAACCCTTTACACTGGTTAGAAAACCCCAAAACCGGTATACACTAACCTTCACACTGGTCCCCCCCCCCCCAACCTTTCCCCTGGTGTACACTAAACCCTTTACACTGGGTACACTAACCTTTTAAAGGTATACACTAAAACCTTTACCTGTATACACAACCCTTTACATGGTTTTTACACTAACCTTTCCCCGGGTAACTAACCTTCAAAGGTGTACACAACCTTCACATGGTATACACTAACCTTCACACTGGGGTACAAAACCTTCACACTGGTGTACACTAACCTTACACTGGTAAAACTAACCTTCCACTGGTGTACACTAACCTTTTCACACGGGTACCAAACCTTTTCACTGGTGTACACTAACCTTCACACTGGTATAAACCAACCTTCACACTGGGGTACCAACCTTCACACTGGGAACACTAACCTTCACACTGGTGAAAACTAACCTTCAAAACTGGTGTACACTAAAACCCTTCACATGGTGTACACTAACCTTCACACTGGATACACTAACCTTCACCTGGGGAAACTAACCCTTCACACTGGGGGTACCCAAAAACCCCACACTGGTGACACAAAACCCTTTACACGGTGTACACTAACCTTCACACGGTGTACACTAACCTTTACAGTGACACTAAAATTCACCGGTGACACTAACCTTCACACTGGTGTACACTAACCCCCACACTGGTATACATAACCTTTCCCCGGTGTACACCAAACCCTTTACACTGGTTTTAAAACTAACCTTCACACGGTGACACTACCTTCACACGGTGTAAATAACCTTCACACTGGTGTACACTAACCTTCACCTGGTATACAAACCTTCACACTTTGGGGACACTAACCCACACGGGGTACACTAAACCCCCCTTTACATGGTGTACACAACCTTCACACGGGGTACACTAACCTTTTACCAGGTGTACACTAAACCCTTCCCCCAAATGGTGTACAAACCTTCACACTGGTATACACTAACCTCACACGGTGTCACTAACCTTCACACGGATACACTAACCTTTACCACTGGTATACACTAACCTTTACACTGGGGGTACACAACCTTCCACGGTGAAAACTAACCTTCACACGGGTACACTAACCTTTTCCCCTGGTGAAAACCCAACCTTCCACTGGTTTTACACTAACCTTTCAACTGGTGACACTAACCTTCACACTGGTGTACACAAACCTTTCCCCGGGGTACACAAAACCTTCACACTGGGTACACTAACCTTCACACTGTGTACACTAACCTTTACATGGTGTAACCTCGGTTACAGAAAACCCCTCCACACCTCGTGTGCATAAAACATTAAGTCATGACAAAAACTCTACAGTGCAAAACGAAATATTTTACTGGAGTTGTGAACAGTCGGTACACCACTGGGTTTTTAACTGGTGGTCAGTATGGATACCCCTGGTTTTTAATGGTGAGTCATACTGCAACCCCGGTTGTTAACGGGGAGTCAGTACTGGTAACCACGGGTTTTTTAACGGTGAGCAGTACTTACCCCACTGGTTTGTTTAACGGTGACATACTGGTAAAACCATGGTTTTTTAAAATTGAGTCAGATGGACACCACTGGTTGTTTTTAAATTTTAGTCATTTCTGGTTTCCCGGGGTTTTTTACTGGGGATCAGACGGTATACCATGGTTGTTTAATGTGAGTCAGTACGGTACACCCCTGGTTGTTTAAATTGACCGTACTGGGACCCACTGGTTTTTTAACTGGGGAGTATACTGGTCACCCCTGGTTGTTTAACTGGTGAGTCAGTATGGTACACCACTGGTTGTTTAACTGGTGATCAGTACGGAACCCGGGTTTTTTTAATGGTGAGTCATACTGTACACCAAATGGTTTTTTTAACTGGGGGATCAGTACTGGTAACCACTGGTTTTTTAACTGGTGGTCAGTAACGGTCACCACTGGTTGTTAAAATTGGTCAGATGGGACACCACTGGTTGTTTAACTGGTGAGTCAGACGGACACCATGGTTGTTTAATGGTGATCCCTCGGTACACCACGGTTTTTTAAAATGGGGTTAGTAGAAACTGTTTTTTCGGTGGTCAAAATGGGATCCCTGGTTGTTTTTAAATGGTGAAGAGTGGGGCAAGGGTTTAACTTGTGAGTCTATGGGGAAAATGGTTGTTTAAACTTGAGTCGTACGGGTAAAAGAAGGTTTTTTTAACGGGGGGAGTCAGATGGTACAAACCACCCGGTTTTTTAACGGGGGAGTCGTAAATGGAAAAAGAGTTTTTAACCGGGGGTCAGTACTTAACCCTGGTTGTTTAAACGGGGATCATTACTGGTACCCCACGTTGTTTAACTTGGTGAGTCAGTACGGTAACCACTGGTTTTTTAACTGGTGAAGTCATACTGGGACACCACTGTTTTTTTTAACTGGTGAGTCATATGGTACACCACGGGGTTTTTTAATGGTAAATCAGTACTGGTACCCACTGGTTTTTTTTAACTGGGGAGTCGTATTGTACACCCCTGGTTTTTAACTGTTTAGTCATACTGGAACCACGGTTGTTTAACTTGGGGAGTCAGTACTGGTAACCACTGGTTGTTTTTAAATGGTGAGCATAAGGTAACCACTGGTTGTTTAACTGGGGAGTTTAGACTGGTTTTCCCCCCTGTTGTTTAAAGGTATTTATACTGGGGAAACCACTGTTGTTTTAAATGGGGATCGTACTGGAACCACTGGGTTTTTTAAAAATGGGGATCAGTATGGTACACCACTGGGTTTTTTTAACGGTGAGCTACTGGTTTCACCACGGGTTTTTAACGTGATCAGTACTGTACACCCCTGGTTGTTTTAACTGGGTCAGTATGGTACACCCCTGTTTTTAACTGGGCATACTGGGTTTCCCCTTTGTTTTAATGGTAGTCAGTTTCGGTAACCCCTGGGTTTTTTAATGTGGCAGTACTGGACACCACGGTTGTTTTAATGGGGAGTCATTTCTGGTAAAACCAGGTTGTTTAAATGGGGAGTCAGACTGGGACACCACTGTTGTTTTAATGGTGATCAACGTACACCACTGGGTTTTTAACGGTGATAGACGTACAAAACCCCTGTTTGTTTAACTGGTGAGTCAGTTTGGATACCACTGTTTTTTTTAATGTGAGTCATACGGAAAACCCCTGGTTGTTTACTGGTGATAGTCTGATAAACCCCTGGTTGTTTAACTGGTGGTCAATGGAACCACTGGTGTTTAACGGTGATAGTCTGGTTTCCCCACTGTTTTTTAAAGGGGAGTCATACTGGACACCACTGGTTGTTTTTCTGGTGAGTCAGTATGGTCCCACTGGTTTAAACTGGTTAGTCATACTGGGACACCACGGTTTTTTTAAAAATTTGGGTGGTCAGTACTGGGACACCCCTTTTTTTTAACTGGTGATCAGTACTGGGACACCCTGGGGTTTTTTAAAATGGGATCCCGACTGGTTACACTGGTTGTTTAACTGGTGGGACAGTACGGTAACCCCCTGGTTGTTTTTAAATGTGAGTCGTACTGGACACCACTGGTTTTTTAAAATGGTGAGCTAGGACACCAAATTTGTTTTAACTGGTGAGTCATATGGGAAAAACCACTGGTTGTTTAACTGGTGAGTAGTACTGGTAACCATGGTTTTTTTAACTTGGTGAGTCAGTACTGGTACACCACTGGTTTTTTTAAATGGTAGTCGTACTGGTAACCACTGGTTTTTAACTGGTGAGTCCGTACGGAAAACCCTGGTTTTTTTTAAAAAATGGGATCAGTACTGGGACACCACTGGTTGTTTAACTGGGGATCAGACGTACACCATGGTTGTTTAAAATGGTGATCAGTACTGGTACACCCCTGGTTTTTTAACGGTGACCCGTACTGGTACACCACGGTTTGTTTAAAACTGGGGATTTAGTACTGGACCCACGTTGTTTTAACGGTGAGTCAGACTGGGAACCCCTGGTTGTTTTAAAACTGGGATATACGGTCACCACTGGTTGTTTAACTTGGGGAGTCAGTAAGGTAAAAACCACTGGGGGTTTAACGGTAGTCAGTACTGGTAAAACACTGGTTGTTTAACTGGTGAGTCAGTATGGTAACCATGGTTGTTAATGGTGGTCATATGGGAACCACTGGTTGTTTTTCGGTGAGTCAGTACTGGTACACCACTGGGTTTTTTTAACTGGTGAGTCATACGGACACCCCTGGTTGTTTAAAAATGGGGAGTCAGTACGGTAACCCCCTGGTTTTTTTAACTGGTGAGTCATTTCTGGGTAAAACCACTTTGTTTAACTGGGGGTCGTACGGTAACCATGGTTGTTTTTAAATGGAGGCAGTACGGTAAACCCCCTGGTTTTTGGTTTAACGTTTAGCAGTACTGTAACCACTGGTTTTTTTAACTGGGGGTCAGTATGGTACACCCAGGTTGTTTAACTGGGGAAATATACTTGGGGACACCATGGTTTTTACTGGGGAGCAGACTGGACACCACGGTTGTTTTTCTGGTGATCAGTATGGACACCACTGGTTGTTTAACTGGTGAGTCATACTGGTCACCACGGGTTTTTTTAAAAAGGTGATTAGTATGAAAACCATGGGTTTTTTAACTGGGGGGTCAGTATGGACACCACTGGTTGTTTAACTGGTGAGTCCCCGTTTTCTGGTATAACCACTGTTGTTTTAAATGGTGAGTCAGACTGGAAAACCACGGTTGTTTTTTTGGTGGTCATACTGGTATACACTTTTTAACGCTGAGGGAAAACAGCAATATTTTAAAATCAGGCAGAAAAACTGGTTTTCCCTCAAGACCACAACACACACCAAAACACACACCACCCACACACACACAAACCCAAAAAGGACAGGGTCAAAATTCTGTCGACAAGTGCCTTAACAACGAAACCAGGTAGGTTTGTGGCGGTGTTGTGGTACCTGGTTAAAAGCGAGCTTGCTAAACCATGGGCAAGTTTCTTGATAACTCCAGACTCAGGAGACCCCGGATTTAAAACCCCCACCACCACCAAAATCACCCCCCACCACCCAAAATCACCCCCCCACCATCACCCCACCACCACCATCACCACCACCACTGATGCTTACTATCAGACGATCGACAGTGGGATTCCAGTTATTTAAACTTTAATTTGCAGTCTTTTTTTTTTTTCCTTTAATTAAAAATTTTTTTGAATGTCAAATTAAACACAAACTGATATTTGATTGTATTTTAAACAAACTGGGTCACTTGATTGTACTCAACACAAAGCGGATCACTTATTTTACTCAAACAAGCGGATCACTTGTTGACTCAACAAAAGCGGATCACTAAATTTTACTCAACAAAAGCGGATCACTTATTTTTACCAAAAAAAGCTGGATCACTTTATTTTACTCAACACAAAGTTGGGTCACTTTTATTACTCCAGGGTAACCCGAGTGACATAAGCCTACGTGGGGTTTTTATCCTAGGTAACCAGAGTGACATAACCTACAG
>NW_026466845.1:0-12809 GCF_026875155.1 Cherax quadricarinatus
TTTGGGTTTCATTACTGTCCCTAACATAAGAGGACAAAATGGGTTAAATGGACTGTACCTCAAACTTTAAACAGAGACACATAATGGGTTCATGGACTGTACCTGAACATTACAGAGGCACATAATGGGTCCAGGGACTGAAACCCTCAACATTAAAGAGGTAATAGGGTCCAGGGACTGTACCCCAGAATTTCTGATAGCTGAACAAGTTACAGGGGTAATGAACAATTGCATGTGTTAATCTGGTCCCCAGTCGCAAGGAAAGTTATCAATACAGACATGAATTAAGTCACACACACACACACACACACACACACAAACACACACACACACACACACACACAACACAAATAGTGATTGCTGTATTACAGACAGAAAAGGTTTGTTCATTTTGGGAGCTCCCGCGGAAACTTTAAAACATCATTCGTCTGGGACAACTTTTAAGTTATCTCCCGTAAGATAAAAATGACAACGATTACAACGAAGGTTTGGGCAACACCAAGAATGATAAACATTAGGGGTGAATCAGTACGGAGGAGAGAGAGAGGAGAGGGGAGAGGGGGAGAGAGGTGAGTGGAGAGGGGGAGAAAGGAGATAAGAGAGGAGGAGGGGAGGGGGGAAAGAGACAGGAGAAGGGGGAAGGGTAGGAACGTAAGGTGGCAGAGTTTTTTTTTTTTTTTTTTTGGTTTTAAAACAAGGACCTGATGGAGGAGACTTAGAGTGGAGCCAATTGAAGAGTTGCAGTATTTGGGAAGACATCACACAAGTGGCGGGGGAACTTACCAGTAGAGTGGGTTTGGTTTATATTACTGGATTTTTAACCTGGAGAGATTTCCCGGGGTCAACGCCCCGCGGGCCCGGTCTGTGACCAGGCCTCCTAACAGGCAAAATAACAGGAAAAATTTACCGCAACGGGAAAACAATACACAGATAACCCGCACATAGGAGAGAGAAGCTGACGACGACGTTGGGGACCGACTTGGACTGTTTACAAGTCACACTGTGATTTGTAAATGGCTCCACCAAATGCCAGATCAACCACACTGATGGGTGTGTGGGCCGGGGATGCCAGGAGCAACAGCCTGATTGACCAGGCAAGCACCAGACAAACCTGGCCCAGGCCGGGCTCCGGCAACAGAAAAGCTCTCGAAACTCATCAAAGGTAGAACAGAGGTTAGCAATATCATTGGCTCAAAGGTGAGGCCCGCTAACCTGTGACGCTGTCTGCTACTGCTGCAGCTCCAGCTCATTAATTTCATTAATAATAATAATAGTAATCTTTATTGCTACCAGTACATGATACAACTTATACAGACCATAGCTGACATCAATGACATACTATATAGAAAGTCCCGGGTTATGCAGCAGATGTAAGGAGACTAGCATCGAGGTACCTACTTACTGCAAGGGGAACAGGGACATCAGGTGTAAAGTGACTAACATCCAGGTACCTTACTTACTGCTAAGTGAACAGGGCAATCAGGTGTAAAGTGACTAACATCCAGGTGCCTACTTACTGCTAAGTGAACAGGGACATCAGGTGTAAAGTGACTAACATCCAGTACCTACTTACTGCTAGGTGAACAGGGACATCAGGTGTAAAGTGACTAACACCCAGGCACCTACTTACTGCTGGATGAAGGTAAACAGTAGTGTCTTAAGGAAACACATCCTAATGTCCTCCACCCGTACCGATGATCGACCCCTGGACCTCAGTGTGTGAGGCGAGTGCGCTACAACCCAGCTACGGGACACCCTAGGTGTTGCACATGTGTTTACCTGGAGAGAGTTCCGGGGTCAACGCCCCCCTGCCCGGTTTGTGATAATGGTCGTAACAGTGGTTCATTCATTCCGGTTCCTTGAAATTGGGTGACCCAGTGATGTGCATTTGTTATTGTTTGTTGTTGTTGTTGTTGGCAGGGTCTGATCGGTGCCAGTGTGGCACTGCTCACTCACTGGGTATAAAATGTAAGCCCTGCATGCCTTTCTTTTAAAGATATTTCGCCCTCTAGAGGCCTTTTTTTTTCCCTGTGTTGTACATGTATCTGGTTCAACTTCAGTTTTGGTCTCGTATAATCAATTATATAACAAGATAGTTAAGAACTTTCTAATATATACAAGATAAAAGGTTCCAATGTCAGCATATATTAGACTGCTAAACTACCCTAGTGGGCGAGAACGTCTCAGAAAATACACGTTTAATATACAAGTATTCTTCAGTAGCTGTGATTGTTGCAGTCCTTGTGTTGGGTAGCAACACTTGCCCACAATGCAGTAAAAATACAAGCAACAATATACGTGAATGGTAACAATACCCACACATGTGCACAACTTCTGGGTATCTTTATTGTAGACGTTTCGCCATCTAGGTGGCTTTATCAATACATATTCTAGATATTATTTGAAGACAGTAGAACTATGTACATAAGATAATGTAATCAGTCCCCTCAGCCTTGGGACTGATTACCAACTCCACACCAACTCCAAGGCTGAGGGACTGATTACCCCATCTTTTGAATTTAGTTCTTCTGTCTTCAAATTATGTCATAGAATCTGTACTGATAAAGCTACTGGTGGACGAAACATCTACATTAAAGATACCCAGATGTTGCACATGTGTCTATTTTTTCAGAGATGCTTTATTTACAGTGTCGACTCTACATAGAGCGAGAATAAAGTAGCATGACATGACATTATACAGAGTTGAGGTGGACAACAGAGCTTAGCTCTAATACGAGGTGGTGTACCCGCCTAATTGTTGTTGCAGGGGCCGATTCACAGCTCCTGGCCCCGCCTCTTTGCTGGTCTTTACAGGTTCACTCTCCTCCCTGCTCCATGAGCTTTATCATACCTCTTCTTAAAGCTATGTATGGATCCTGCCTCCACTACCCCACTCCCCAGACTATTCCACTTCCTGTCATCTCTATAACTGAAGAAATACACAAATAACCCACACATAAAGAGAGAAGCTTACGACGACGTTTCGGTCCGACTTGGACCATTGACAAAGTCAGTGTGACTTTGTCAATGGTCCAAGTCGGACCGAAACGTCGTCGTAAGCTTCTCTCTTTTATGTGCGGGTTATTTGTGTATCGTTTCAGTCACGGTTTGTGCCTTTTTTGGTTGTAACTGAAGAAATCTTCCTAACATCCCTGTGATTCATCTGAGTCTTCAACTTAAAGTTGTGACCTCTTGTTGATATGTCCCATCTCTGAAAAATCCTGACCCCTATTCACCTTGTCAATTCATCTCAGTATTTTATACATCGCTATCATGTCTCCCCTATCTCTCCTGTCTTCCAGTGTTGTGAGGTTGAGTTCCCTTAACCTCTCCTCTTAGGACATTCCCCTTAGCTCCGGAACTAGCCTTGTTGCAAACCTTTGCACTTTCTCTAATTTCTTGACCTGCTTGACCAGGTGCGCTTTCCAAACTGGTGCTGCATACTCCAGTATGGGCCTGACGTACATGGTGTACACTGTCTTGAATGATTCCTTACTGAGGTGTCGGAAAGCTATTTTTAGGTTTGCTAGGCGCCCATATGCTGCAGTAGTTATTTAGTTGATGTGCTCCTCAGAAGATGTGCTCGGTATTATACTCACCCAAAGATCCTTTTCCTTCAGTGAGGTTTGCAGTTTTTGGCCCCCTTAGCCTGTACTCCGTCTGCGGTCTTCTTTGCCCTTCCCAATATTCATGGCTTTGCACTTGGTGGAGTTAAACTCCAGGAACCAGTTGCTGAACCGGGCTTGCAGCCTGTCCAGATCCCTTTGTAGTCCTACCTGATCCTCATCCGATTGAATTCCCCTCATTAGCTTAACGTCTGCAAACAAGGACACCTCTGAACCTATCCCTTCCGTCATGTCACTTACATACACCAGAAACAGCACAGGTCCAAGGACTGACCCTCGGGGAACCCCGGTGATCACAGGCGCCCACTCTGACACCTCGTCACGTACCATCATTCGCTGTTTCATTCCCGTCAGGTATTCCCTGATCCACTGCAGTGACTTCCCTATTATCCCTACCTGGTTCTCCAGCTTTTGCACTAATCACTTGTGTGGAGCTGTGTCGAAAACCTTCTTACAGCCCAAGAAAATGTCCTGAACTGTACGTAAGTGTCTTTTTAGGATATTTATTAAGAGGAGTGTCCTCAATAAATGCCATAATAAATGTCCTTAGTGTTGCAAATTAAAAATAAACACATAAGCAGTATAATGTGACCCTTTATTGACAACGTTTCGCCCATGATGTAGGTATTTTATGCCTTTAATCTCCGTCGTGAATACTGATGTCCCTTATGTTTGTGGGTTTATAAAGTGGTATTTTGGGCGAAACGTGCACATAAGGTTTTTTTTCATCATGTGTCGATGTTTCTTCAGCACTACACAAATATATGTGGCTACCTGTATGGTTGTGGCTACCTGTATGGTTGTGGCTACCTGTATGGTCGTGGCTACCTGTATGGTTGTGGCTACCTGTATGGTTGTGGCTACCTGTATGGTTGTGGCTACCTGTATGGTGTGCTACCTAGTATGGTTGTGGCTACCTGTATGGTTGTGGCTATCCATGTATTGTGGCTACCTGTATGTTGTGGCTACCTGTATGGTTTGGTTTCCCGTATGGTTGTGGCTACCTTTTATGGTTGGGCACCAAATGGTTGTGGCACCGTAAAGTGGCACCATTGGCTTTTGGGTACCATAAAAGGGTTTGGCTACCAGTAAAGGGTTGGGACCAATGGCTGGACTACCTAATGGCTGTGGCTACCAATTTGGGGCAAATATGGTGGGCTACCGTATGGTGTGGCTCCCGTAGGTGGCTACCTAGGGTGTGGTTCCGTATGGTGTGGCTACCGTAGGTGTGGCTCCCAGTAGGGCTGGGGCCCATTGGGCTGTGGCTCCCATATGGCTGTAAGTAAAAGTTTATTCAGGTATCCCAAAAATACAGTTACATAAATTTTTCTAATAGCAGCATATGGTAGAGAACCGGGAAAACCCTGGGATAACCCAAAAAGTCAGACACAGAGTGATTATTCCATTGGGGCCCTTTTTACCTTATTATTATAATATAAAGGGTTAAATATTTTCTTATTTTCTATAATAAGTAACATTTATTATCAACTAAAAAGACTTCTACTACACGGGGGTCTTTAAGACTATCTCAAAAACGAGGGTCATTAAACATCACATTACGAGGGTCATTACTGGGAAAAAGGTAAAATTTACACTATGTTGCTAAAAAATAAAAATCATTCCCCTCCCTTTCTGAGTACTTCACAGACACCTTTTGGCACTCTTTTTGAACGGGTTTTATGCTATGACTGGCTTTGACATGTGCGGGATCTGTTCCATTCCTTTATTGGTAAAAAAAAGGTGTTGGCCTGGCCACTGACGTGGGTACTACAAATTGTGCTCTCCCCCCCTAGACAGATTGTTTTGGGTTCCCAACCTTGACAAAATTGACGCAAGATTTCTGGACATGTTGTGAGCAATTTTATAAACATGATTTGGGCTTCAGTTTTTTTACTCTTTTTTCAACATTCACATATCCAACTGCTGTAATTCATCCGGGCCCTCATGTTCTTGGCCCCAGCCCCAGGATGAATTTACGATTTTTTTTTCTGGTGATTTGCAGGTTTCTTTCATTTTTTTTGTCAAGGCAGAGTACCATGAAGAGCAAGGTAATCCATATGGATTGTAAAAGGGGCTAGACATAGGGTTCTGCGAGCCTTAGTAGGAACACTGTGCTTGTCTAACAGGAACTTCTCTGGCATTCGCTTTCTTTCTCACGTTTCCTTAAATTTCTCCTACATGCGGGGTCAAAGGGGATTCCCAGATATTTTACTGTGAAACCAAAGTGAGGGTCCCCAACACTGGCATTAAAATTTTTACCCTTCTCATTTTATTTCGTGCCAAAGGAAGGGCTTCTTTTTTTCCCCGGGGTGTTATGGTATTTTTTTGTCTACCCCCATTTGTGTAGGACCATTCCGTTTAAAACATTAGCTATACTTGTGGGTCTTTACCTGACACAATGGCACTGAAACTGCATACAGTGGGAGTTTGCACTTGCCCCTGTAGGCATGTCACTGACAACTAAAATAAGGGGACCAGAATACACCTTGGGGACTCCACTGCTATCGGCGGGGGTCTGATTCCGTTTTGTTGTTTTTGAAAATTTTGTTCCTTTCTAAGGTGGACTTAAACCAGTCTACAGAACCTTACCGATGTTTAAGTTTCTTACATAATAATTGTGGTTGACAGTATCGAAGGCCTTTTGCATCTAAAGTTACCATACTATGGGGTTCCCTTTGACATTTTTCTCGGGGTAATCCTCAGTTTAAATAGGGAGGGTCGGTTATGATCTTCAAAAGCCCATTGAAGCTAGGGGAAATGTTGTTGTCTTAAGGTACTTAACTACTTGAGAATACACCGCCCCCCCTAGAATTTTGGAATTATATGAGTATACTAACGGGCCTATATTTTGTTTACTCAGCCCTACTTTTTTTCTTAAAGAAGGAGTAACTCTGGCCTCCTTGAACCCCTCCGGGACGTATTAGTGGGATTGAAAATTTTTTTATGTGAGCAAAGGGGTTGACAGTTTTAGAACACCCTCTTTTTGGAACTTTTGGGGATGTTACAGGGCCTGGCCTCAGTTGGGGTTTAACCTGCTTATTCTTTTTGAAAAAGCAGAATACACTTACTATTGAAAATGTTTGGGTTACCCCTTTTTGGGAGTGTTTGAAACTTATCAGAGTCGTGTTTAAAGGTATTTGTGCAGCGGGATTTACTTACTAGTGTTATGCAACAGATTTAAGTAGGAATTAAACAATTTGCCACCTTTGATTTTCTGGGATACCCTTTATCGTAGTGATTACATGTTTAGACCTATCATGGGTATGGCATAAACCCCCCGTTTTTGTTGTTGCCCAAATTTCTGGGGGTTTTGCTTATACCTTTAATTTTTGAGCAAAAGTGCTTTGCCTTTGCTCCTTTTATAAGTCTCTCACTTGTTTCCCCACCCTTTGGAATTCATTTAGTGCTGCAAATCCCGTCTGTTTGCTTTTAAAATTTTTACAGCTGGGGCCCTGTTTTTATATTATTTAAAATCTCAGTAGTCTTTCCCGGGTTCAGTTTTGTTTAATCCTAACCTCTTTTAATGGTACAATTTATCAAGGGTGGGAGTGAACATTGTTTTGAATTTTTTTCCCGGGATCGTTTTCGTCCCGGGAAATTGTTACTCTGTCCATCACAATTTGTAGCCTATTTTCAGTGTTTTTTTACTGTGTTTTCTTGACCTCATTTTTTTGTCCTGTGTAGGGCCTATCCTATCCCAGTGATTTTCCCGGGCAGTAAATGAAGAAAGATCACTAAACCTGTGGGAATGACGCCTGACTGACTAATGTTCTCGAGCGGTTTCAAAGTATGTGGGCAATTGGGTGGTGGAAACTGTGTGATCCGGGGTTGGGGTATTAATTAGTTGAGTGTAACTATTAATCCCAGAATTTTCCTATACCTTTTTCATAGCCCGTTATTTTGCTGCTGAAAAGATATTGAATCGCCCCCGTATTATTGTCTGCAATTTTTTCAACTCCCGGGAAAGACTCTGGAAAAGTCTTCTAAGAACTGGTCCTGGGTAGGAGGGCGGTAATATTCCTCAAGATGGGTTTGGGCTTTGGGGAAACACACTTCAAAAAAATAGAATCTCCAGTTTTTGTTTTTAAAAAGGTCTTGGGGTTTTAACTAAGTCATTCTAATTTAGGCACTACTCCACCACCCTTTCTGTCCTATCTAAGGTTTTTATTTTAACCTCTATTTTGACCTCGTCGTCCACCGTTCCCTCCAACCCGATTTAGAATGTTTAAAATGCCGCCCAATTTTGTTAGCTGAATCCTAATCTCTGCCAATTGGAAATGATCTTCTTGACATGAATAAAGTGAAGGCCTTTTTCATAAAAAAATTATAATCGCATATATGGGAATGGGGCATTGTATTAAAATTAGGTAAAATCAATGTCACACTGTAAAGGGTAACTGTGCCAAAAAAGCTTTGTTAAAACAAAGGAATTCTGGCCCGTTTTATAATTGTACAACAAACCATCAAGCACCCACCCCCTTTCACATTTAATAAGGGCTTTTCTGTTTTTCATGCGTACTTTAGTACAGTGTATGCACCTTTTTTGGTAGTGTTTTAGTAATAAGGCTTATTTCCAATTGACCTATGATGCATTACATTATTTAAGGGTTTTAAACCGTCAAATTTAAAACCCGTCATTTATCTGTCTGTTTTGCCTCGCACATAGTTTGAGGGCCTGGATTAATTTTGGTATCACCACTTAAGAGCCTAAATAAAGCTGTGGCCATTTTTTTGTTTGGGTATGGTGTTGCCCCCCCCCCCCCTTTCGGCGTATGAATTTATTTTCTGGTAGGTGGCAATGTTTTTGGGGTTTTACGCCCGGGCGCTGTTTTTCCCATTCCCTTTTTTCCCGCCCCCATGACTGATTTCTTTTCTTATGGAAAATTTAAGGAG
Source organism: Cherax quadricarinatus (assembly GCF_026875155.1). Taxonomy (NCBI): domain Eukaryota; kingdom Metazoa; phylum Arthropoda; class Malacostraca; order Decapoda; family Parastacidae; genus Cherax; species Cherax quadricarinatus. The sequence goes on from NW_026466845.1 coordinate 8,520, forward strand.
AAAATAAATTTAATTAGGCACCGTACCCCCCCCAAAAGCCGCCATTATCACCTTTTCTTTTACTCAAAACAAAAATATTTATTTTTCCTTAGTCACCTATACACTTATATCTGCTTTAGCAATCACACTGAATTAAATAGTAAAATTTCCTCTTCAAAACCCCTTCCGCTCAATTTTTTCCTTAACTTCACAAACCCCCTTTTTGTTTAACCCTTATTAACACTCCCCTTCCCACCCACTTCACAGTCCGGGTTTTACCTATTAACTTCTAAATCCTTTCCTTCTGGTAGACCCGAAAAAGGTTTAAAAAATGGTTTTTTTTCCTTTCAAATCCCCTCAATTTATTTATCGGGGTTGTGTCTGTTGTTGACTGCCGACCCGGCCCCCTGATCAGCCATTTTTAAAAAAACCGGGAAGTAAAAGCCCCCTAAAACCTGCTTTCCTTGAGTTTTTTGTATATTTTCATTTTTTTGCATGATTTCTCTCACTGTACACTGGTCGCTGAATATATGCAGCTACTAAAACTTAACCTTACTTTTAAAAACTCCCAAAATTTATCCTACGGTTAAGAGCCATGCCTGCTTATTTCAAATCAATTATAATGGATCATACGTCCCATTAAAAAACACAGCATCAGCAAAAACGGCCCCTTGAAGGGGTCCGCAGGGAAGTTCCTTGGTCCCCGCTCTTTCCCCATATCATCAAGACCTTCCAAACGTATCCCAACACCTGAAAACCCCTTCTCTTTCTGATGACACACTTATGTCATCTCTCACCCTAATCTTTCCACCCCCAACACCATTGTGAATGGGGAGCTGATTAAAATATCGATTTGGATGACAGCCAATAAACTTACGCTTAACACTGACAAAATCTACTATATTATGTTTGGTAGCAGAGCAGGAGATGCACAAATTAAATTAAGATTGACAACACTCTAATTACCAGAAATAATGGGGGGAAATTCGAAGCTTATACCTTGACAACAACCTGAATTTTCAGCACCCATATCCAGCATATAGCCAAAAAAGTATCCAAAACGGTTGGGATCCTCTCCAAGATACGATACTTTCGTGCCGCAAAATGCCCTTCTCACACTATACCACTCACTTATTTTTTCCATACCTCACCTATGCTACTTGTGCTTGGGGATCAACTGCAGCAACACACCTAAAGCCCAAAAATAACCCAACAAAAAGCTGCAGTAAGAATAATCACTAAATCCCATCCCTGGCAAAACACCCCCCCACTCTTCATAGATCTAAACTTACTCCCAGTTTTTAGTAATCCACACTTATTACTGTGGGAATCTACATCTACAGGGCCCCTTAAACTCTAATATCAACCTTGACCTAAAACGCTTTCTTGATAGTTGTGACAGAACCCAAAAGGCATTTAAAACCAGACACAAACATCTCTACGACATTCCCCGTGTCCGACTAAACCTTTACAAAAATTCAATGTAGTCAAAGGCCCTAAAATCTGGAATACCTACTTTAGAACTCTAGAACTGCAGGGCACATTCATCACCTTCAAAACTACCATTAGAAAACATCTTATCTCCCTGATACACCCCTCAACTAACTACACAATACCACCTGGTGGTTCACACTTACAATCACTCACCCATTTGACCATAAACAGAAATATTAATCTCAATCTTAAAATAATGAATCCTGTGAATACTCCAATACTGAAACTATGTACTGTGCCAAAACAAAAGCATTCACATTGCTTAAACTCACAAACTAGTATTTAGTCACTTAGCCATAAATACCAACTTACCTCATAATTTGTAATATTTTACAATTAAGAATAAAACTAAGTATGCCCGAAAAAGCCTAGCCATGCTAAGGTTCTAGTGGTTACACTCTGTAATCCCAATTTTTACTACATGTAAACCAAACATTTAACCAAATTTCTGTAAACTCAGCATTGTAATACTTATAGAGAATAAAACTTTGGGAAATTTTAATTTGAACTTTCACTTCTTTCCCAGATGTCACTGAGGGATAACCGTCCATTCCCTTGGGGTTTTGTACTGTGTTTTACGATGTCTCCTGTGTTTCCCTCTTTGGGTACCCGTATGGCTGTGGCCCATAGGTTGTGGTACGTAGGCTGTGGCTACCGTATGGTTGGCTACCAGTATGGTTGTTGGCTCCAGTATGGTTGGGGCTACCGAAATGGTTGTGGTACAGTAGGGCTTGGCTACCGAAAGGGTTGTGGTAGTATGGGTTTGTGGCTCCCCATATGGCTGTGGCTACCATATGGTGGTGGCTACCAGTATGGTTTGGCTACCGTATGGTGTGGCACCATATGGCTGTGGCCCCGTATGGTTGTGGCTACCATAGGCTGGGCTACCAGTATGGTTTTTGGCTACCATATGGCTGTGGTACCATAGGCTGTTACCAGTAGGGCTGTGGCTCCATATGGCTGTGGTCCAGTAGGGGCGGGGGGCAAACCAGTTGGCTGTGGCTACCAAAAAGGTTTGGGCTACCATAGGCTGTGGCAAACCGTAGCGTGGCTACCTTGGTTGTGGCACCCGGGTATCTTAAAACAGTAGGTGTGGAAACCCCAGATGGCTGTGGTTTTCCCCCCTGATGGGCTGTCTCCCCAGTAGGCTTGGGGCTCCTTTAAGGGCGTTAAAACCCAAAGTATTTTTTGGGTACCAGTATGGCTTGTGGTTCCAGTATGGTGGGTTTTACCAGTTGGGCTGTTTAAACCAGTATTTCACCAGAGGGTTTTTACCAACCGGGCTACCGGGGCCACCAAATTTGGCCCAAAAATCGGGCCCCAGTATGGCTTTCAACCGTTTTTGGTTTCTACCAGTTTTTCACCAAAGGCTTCAAACCAGTTATTTGGCCTTTAAAAAGGGCCCGTTTACAGCAAAACTTTTGCGTAAGAGCCCCCAGTTTTCAAACAGTTATAAGACACACAGCATTTAAAACAGTAAAAGAAGTTATAAGAAAAGTTTTTTAAAAAATTTCATGCAAGCTTTTTTCACCCATTTAACATCACGGGCTTTTTCCCAGTTTTTAGCAGTTAAAAAAAAAGTTTAATTCTAAAACGCTAACAAAAGTTAATTTGCGCATTTCCGCAAGCTTTTTTTTGCGGGTTAAAAACATTTTTTCGAATTTAAACTGACACAGTTTTAATTACAGACAAGTTTAATTTTTACAGACACAGTTAAATTCAAGACACAGCAAAATTTACAGACACGTTAATTCAAGGGACACAGTTAATTTACAGACACGGCTTAATTTACAGACAGTTTAATTCAAGACACAGTTTAAATTTTTACGACCAGCTTAATTTAAAGACACTTTTTTTAAATTTTACAGACCAGTTTAAAATTTACACAGTTAATTTACAGACACAGCTTAATTTTTACAGAACAGTTTAAATTTTACAGACACAGTTAAATTTTAAAGAAAACAGCTTAAAATTCCTCGCAATGTTTAATAGACAGAAGGAGGTGAATTAATGTTGGAAGTTTAAAAAAGTTCCTGGAGAGCGAAACGTTTGCCCCAAAAAAATGTCACATTGGTTTAAAAGTCCTTGTACCTAACACAGGGATCAGGAGCCAACTCTAAGAAAAGCCAGGTATCTTAGTGAAATTTCTCGGTATTTAATAAAATTTTTCATAAAACGTGAAATCACACATTTTTAACCTTCGCAAAAAAAAAAACAAATTTGCGGTTGCATTTTTATAAAAAAACACAGTAATTTATCCGGTATTCATAAACACAAAGGGAATTATTAACTAGCAAATATGTTGATTTCCTCAGGATAACCCCAAAAAAAGCAAAAAGCTTTAAAAAATTCCCCATTAAAAAACTAATTGGCTCACTCAACCACTCAAACGACGACTAATTAGGGATTTTTGATTATTATTTTTATTAAATCAAAGGGGAAGCGCTAAAACCCGGAGGATTATCAGCGCCTGGGGGGGGGGGTGTGGGAAAGGGATTCAGGTTTTTTTCGGGGAACTGGAGCACAAATCCCAAAATTCCCAAAACAAACCCCTCACCACATCAAGGAAAACCTTTCCCTTAGGGGGAGGGGGTATTTAGCTTCCTGGGGAAATATCTCACATAAAAACCCCAGGCCCGGGGATGTTCCATGGGGTTTTGCCACTCATCTCACGAGTGAGGTTCGTGGTTCGGTCCCCCCGGGAGGGTTGGAAAGAATGGGGTGTGTTTCCCTTTAAAACACCTGCTGTCCAGGGTCACCCCAACAGTAAAAAAAGGGCCGGGTGTTAGTCAACTGGTATGGGTAGCATTCTGGGGG
>NW_026466846.1:0-12986 GCF_026875155.1 Cherax quadricarinatus
GAAGGGGAGAATTTGGTGAAACGACAATCACTCACTGATCACACATTCAAGATTAGCCTTACAGGACAACAGTTGTTGTAGCACCGAGTCGTAGGGTAACGCCACAGCTGGATGGTTACTAGAAGTCGGTAGCAAACTCTTCTGAAAAGAAAAGAACCTAAATTATATTAAGCAGAAGACTAACATATTATGAGATGATCGCAAAATAAACTTCTGTCCCAAATAACTTTCACACTACTGTACGTATTTACCAACAAACAGATGCAGACAGGCGATCTAACAAATTCCACCCCCGTTGCTTGTCTTGCATATATATAAATAAATAAATATAAATATAAATAAATAAATAAATAAATATATTATATATATATATATATATATATATATATATATATATATATATATATATATATATATATATATATATATATAATATATATATTTATTATTATTTTATTTATTATCACACTGGCCGATTCCCACCAAGGCAGGGTGGCCCGAAAAAGAAAAACTTTCACCATCATTCACTCCATCACTGTCTTGCCAGAAGGGTGCTTTACACTACAGTTTTTAAACTGCAATATATATATATATATATATATATATATATATATATATATATATATATATATATATATATATATATATATAATATATATATAATATATAAATATATATATCCTAGTAGTAGGCTGGTAGACAGCAACCACCCAGGGAGGTACTACCGTCCTGCCAAGTGAGTGTAAAACGAAAGCCTGTAATTGTTTTACATGATGGTAGGATTGCTGGTGTCCGTTGTCTGTCTCATAAAAATGCAAGATTTCAGGTACGTCTTGCTACTTCTACTTACACTTAGGTCACACTACACATACATGTACAAGCATATATATACACATACACACCCCTCTGGGTTTTCTTCTAGTTTTTTTCTAGTTCTTGTTCATGTTTATTTCCTCTTAGATCCATGGGGAAGTGGAGCGAAATTCTTCCTCCGTAAGCCATGCGTGTTGTAAGAGGCGACTAAAATGCCGGGAGCAAGGGGCTAGTAACCCCTTCTCCTGTATGTATTACTAAATGTAAAAGGAGAAACTTTCGTTTTTTCTTTTGGGCCACCCTGCCTTGGTGGGATACGCCGGTTTGTTGAAAGAAAGATATATAATATATATATAATATATAATATATATATATATATATATATATATATATATATATATATATATATATATATATATATATATATATCATGCCGAATACGTAAAACTTGCAATTGTGTCTTAAATAGCAACGCTCTTCTTGGCGAGTAAGGTTAGCGAAAATTTGTGTATGCAGTAATTGTACAAAAATCATTCTGAATCTAACGAAAAAAATCTATATTTGATTGTGCTTGTTTATTATTAAATTATTGTAAACTTATCTAAAATATTTTTAGTTGGATTAGGCTAAATTAAATTGCGCCTTTCATAATAAGGTTAGGTAAGTTTTCTGAGATTCTCTTGGTACAAAATTATTAATTTTTACATTAACGTAAATGAAAAAAATATATCTTTAAAAGTTTACGAGATGACTTTTAGAAAGAACTTAACTTTAAATGAGTTCTTGTTAAATGGCCAATTTTACTTATTCGGCACCGCACACACACACACACACACACACACACACACACACACACACACACACACACACACACACACACACACACACACACACACACACACACACACACACACACACACACACACATACACACACACACACACACACACACACACTCGTGGAGGAGTCACGCGGTTTGAGCTCGTGTTTTGGTGATAATTTCTGACTGTGCCATAAGGAATAGAGTGTGGGATATAGGCGTGTGCATGCATGAGAGTGCATATAATCACTTAAGCCCCGAAAAAAGGAAATATAAGTGATCGCAGAAAAGGAAATATTGGCTGAGTGTTTAGTGAGGGCCGTTGGAAGGGTGAACGGTTGTGTCAGGCCTAAATAGTGTTGCCATAATAACGCAGTGGGGTATTTTGAAGAATAAGTGCGACTCAAGACCAGGGAGATAAGAGATATGTATAGATGTGTCAGTAAATACAGTGAGTGAGTGAAAAAAATTAGAAGAGCTAGAGACTATAGTGCATACAGGAAGTTAGTGGAAAAATTACCGAGAAGCATCAAACATCAACTTCTGGGACAGGACAGACCGGCAACGTTACTCCACTGCCAGCCGCAAGTAATATTCACCTAGTTTGAGTTGCATGGGGTCAATAGTACCTGTCTCTAGCTGGAATTGGGGTCACTCTCCTCGAGCTATCAGAATTAGGATAAGCAGCATTTACTGGCATTTAATAGAATTTAGAGGTAGCGGCATATAAGCGAAGCCTAGTATATTTATTTTTGAACGTAATTTTAAAGGCATAAGAGTACAGTGGGAACCAAGAGATCGGGTACATGTGCAATACATATGTAGTACATACGTGGGAAATAAGGACTGTTTACATAAACATATTCACGCACACTTGGGGAGAACAGCTCTACTGTAAGGTACTTGAATAGCTGTAGCACACACACACACACACACACACACACACACACACACACACACACACACACACACACACACAGGAACAAGCACTTGTAAGCTGTAGTACACACGCAAACACACACATACACAGGATTTCACACCGTCCTGTGAACTGACCATCTGAACCTTGCTCCTCTCCCCCCCTGTTCCTATCCTAGGTAGAGACCTATCTCTACCTTTCTCACTCTTTACCTATATCTCTCTCTCTACCTATCACTCTCTACCTATCTCTCTCTCTCTCTCTTCCCTCTCCCATCTCTCCTCTCTAACATCTCTTACTTCTAACACCTTCCCCCTCTAACATCTCCCCCCCTCTAACATCTCTCCCCTCCCATTATCCCTCCCCTCTCCCTTTCCCCATCTCTGTCCCCTCCTCCCCTCCCTCTCCCCCTAGCCTCTCTCCCCTCTCGCTCTTCCATCTCCCCCCCTCTTTCCCCCTTCCTCCCCCTCTCTCCCCCTCTCTTTGCCTTCTCTTTCTCTCTCTCTCCCTCTCTCCCCTCCCTCTCTCTCTCTCTCTCTCTCCTCTCCTCCTCTCTCTCTCTCTCTCCTCTCTCTCTCTCTCATCTCTCTCTCTCTCTCCTCTCTCTCTCTCTCTCTCTCTCTCTCCTCTCTCTCTCTCTCTCTTGCTCTCTCTCTTCCCCATTTTTCCCTTCTAACTCTCCCCCTCTCCTACCCTTCCCTTCACTCTCCCTCCCCCTTCTCTCTCTCACTTTCCCTCCCTCTCTCCCTCTCTCTCCCTCTCTCCCTCTCTCCCTCTCTCTTCTTTGCTCTCTCTCTTCCCCATTTTCCTCTTCTAACTCTCCCCCTCTCCTACCCTTCCCCTCACTCTCTCTTCCCCCTCTCTCTCTCACTCTCACTCTCTTTCCCCTTTTTCCTTCTCACTATCCCCCTCTCTCTACCTTCCGTTATCTCTCTCTCTTTTTTTTTTTTTTTTTTTTTTTTTTTTTTTTTACACAGGGTTTGACAAGGTTAAGGATCCCTAGCTTTATTGACAGCTATTTACAGGTTAAGGATTCCTAACTTTATTGGCAAGCTAAGAGCTGTTACCTACATCACTCATTTGAAAGCATTTTTGTTATGAGACATACAAGTAGGGAACAGGATGAAGTTGGAGCCATCTGTGGGCCAGCATTTTCATTTGATCAACTGACGTTATCTCGTTGACATCATTATGCTGTACGAATGTGTTCCATACTCGAGTCATCCTGGGTATGTATGATCTCAGATGGAGTGATGTTCTGGAGAAGGGTACAGCCAGAGTGAAGTTGCTGCTTTCTGCCCGTCTTGTGGCATAAAAGCTTTGTTTCACGCTGTCCTCGAAGTGGATCCAAGTGTGGTATTTTGACAATATTGGCCTTGTACATAACAGTAAGGCCACCCACATCCCTCCTATGTTAAGGCTCGCTAAAATAACAGATCTATCTTTCTTTCTCTTTCTCTTTTCCTTCTCTCTTTTTTTCCTTCCCCTTTCCCTCTTTTTCTTTCCCCTTTTTCCCTTTTCTCTTTCTTTCTCTTCTTTCTTTCTCTTTCTCTTTCTCTCTCTTTCTCTTTTTCTTTCTCTCTTCTTTCCTTTCTCTTTCTCTTTCTCTCTCTCTCTCTCCTCTCTCTCCCCTTTTCCCCTTTCCCTTCTCACTTTTTTCCCCTCTCTCTCTCCTTCTACCTTTCCTTCTCTCTTCTCTCACAAAAAAAAAAAAAAAAAAAAAAATGGTGGGGACTCGCAGGAACCAAGGATCAGATGAAAATGGTTCTGGTAGGGAGGAATGGATGGAGGAGCAGTGGAAAGGATGGAACAAGAGGGGGAGAAAAAAATTTAGGTGACTTTCTGAAAAAATGGAGAAAGAGCTCTCTGTGAAATTGGAAAAGAGGTTGGAGAAGGAGACAAAGAATTGGGAGGCACAAGTCGAAACTGCAGTAGCCAACATAAGGGTCCTAGAAGTTGAGAAAAAATGGGCTGAAGCGAGTTACGGGGGCAGTGACCAGAGAAGACACAGCATATGAAGCTGCGAGGCCGAACAGGAAGGAAGGAATTATGAATTATGCTAAGGTCATATCAGCCTGCCAAGGAGGACCAAGGAGTGAAAGGGAAAAACAGCTGGTTGCAGATGGAGAGGGGGATAGGTCGATTGCTGAGGCACAACCAGGCTATCAAGAGCCACTGGAAAAAAACAAGGGAGAAACTGAAACCCCATACAGGCGGATCCAGAGTCACAGAGGGGGAGGCAATGGGAGGAAGAAAGGGGAAAATCATGTTTTATCCATGGGGCTTCAGGAGAGAGAGGAAAGGACACACACTGAAAGGCAGCAGGAAGAAAGAAAGGAGATTTAGAAAATCATCACGGAAATAGGTGAAAGGGTGGACGAGATTGTAAATTTTCAGAGAATAGGGGGTAAATCGAAACCGACCAATCAAGCTGATTCTCAGGATGGAAACAGTGCGGAACAGGATCCTCCAAGAGAAACCACGGTGAAATACTCGGAAGAGTACAAGAGGTGTTCCTAAAACAGAGACAGAAAAAAATCAGAACGACAGCAGCTGAGGGAGAGGACAAAAAAGCGAAAAGGGGCTAGGAAAAGAGACAAGGATGGAACCAGCAGAGGTCAGTCAAGCAGAACAGAACAACAAGGGCAAGCACACACACAACTAATCTCAGAACCAAACCAACCTATCACACCATCCCAACACACACAACAATCCATACCCACAGCCTCCACCCAACACCGAGCTATAGAATCCCACAGTATGCCACCAGGTCTCCCACCCTCACAGGCCCCCCAAACCACAGTGTTGGAAAGGAAACTGAAGGTATGGTACACAAACGCTGATGGAATAACAAATAAGTGGGAGGAGTGGCATGAAAGAGTCAAAGAATCATCACCGGACATCATAGCTCTCACAGAAACCAAGCTTACAGGTATGATAACAGATGCCATCTTTCCAACGGGATACCAAATCCTGAGGAAAGACAGAGGGAACAGAGAGGGGGGGTTGAGGAGTGGCACTGCCGATCAAAAACCCATAGAATTTTGATAAGCTGGAGAGAGAAGACAGTGGAGAAGCAAGTGATTACATAGCGGGAACGCTTCCGTCTGGAGGTCCCAAAGTGGTAATTGCAGTGATGTATAACCCACCACAGAACAGCAGGAGGCCAAGGCAAGAGTATGATGAGAGCAATAGAGCGATGGTTGACACACTGGCTGCAGTGGCCTGAAAGGCTCATGCATGCAGGGCAAAGCTACTGATCATGGGTGACTTTAACCACAAGGAAATCCACTGGGAGAACTTGGATGCACTTGGGGGCCAATATACATGGAGGGCTAATATGATGGAGGTGGTACTGGAAAACTTCAAGTATCAACACGTAAGGGACACTAGAAGAGAGAGAGGAGAGGATGAACCAGCAAGACTGGACTTAGTATTCACCTTGAGTAGTGCAGATATTGAGGGCATCACATATGAAAGACTGCTTGGGGCCAGCTATCATGTGGTTTTAAGCTTCGAATACAAAGGAAGAAGGAAGACCTAGGCGAATGAAGCCAAACTACAAGAAAGGGGACTACACGGGAATGAGGAACTTCCTGAATGAGGTTCAGTGGGACAGAGAACTGGCAGGGAAACCAGCAAATGAGATGATGGAATACGTAACAACAATATGTAAGGAAACTGAGGAGAGGTTTGTACCCAAGGGTAACAGGAATAATGATAAAGCCAGGATGAGCCCATGGTTCACCCAAAGGTGCAAGGAGGCAAAAACCAAGTGTGCTAGGGAATGGAAGAAGTATAGAAGGCAAAGGACCCAGGAGAATAAGGAGAGTAGTCGTAGAGCCAGAAATGAATATGCACAGGTAAGAAGGGAGGCCCAACGACAATATGAAAACAACATAGCAGGAAAAAACAAATCTGACCCGAAGCTGTTATACAGCCACATAAGGAGGAAAACAACAGTCAAGGACCAGGTAATCAGGCTAAGGAAGGAAAGAGGAGAGACAACAAGAAATGACCGTGAAGTATGTGAGGAACTCAATACGAGATTCAAAGAAGTATTCACAGAGGAGACAGAAGGAGCTCCAGAAAGACGGAGAGGTGGGGTGCACAACCAAGTGCTGGACACAGTACACACAGCCGAGGAAGAAGTGAAGAGGCTTCTGAATGAGCTAGATACCTCAAAGGCAATGGGGCCGGATAACATCTCTCCATGGGTCCTGAGAGAGGGAGCAGAGGCGCTATGTGTATCCCTAACAACAATATATAATACATCTATCGAAACGAGGAGAGTGCCTGTGGCATGGAAGACAGCAAATGTAGTCCCAATTTTTAATAAAGGAGACAGACATGAAGCACTAAACTACAGACCAGTGTCACTGACATGTATAGTATGCAAAGTCATGGAGAAGATTATCAGGAGAAGAGTGGTGGAACACCTAGAAAGGATTGATCTCATCAACAGCAGCCAACATGGTTTCAGGGACGAGAAATCCTGTGTCACAAACCTACTAAAGTTTTATGACAGGGTGACAGCAGTAAGAGAAGAGAGAGAGGGAAGGGGGTAGATTGCATTTTCTTGGACTGTTTACCTGGAGTTTACCTGGAGAGAGTTTCGGGGGTCAACGCCCCCGCGGCCCGGTCTGTGACCAGGCCTCCTGGTGGATCAGCGCCTGATCAACCAGGCTGTTGCTGCTGGCTGCACGCAAACCAACGTACGAGCCACAGCCCGGCTGATCAGGAACTGACTTTAGGTGCTTGTCCAGTGCCAGCTTCAAGACTGCCAGGGGTCTGTTGGTAATCCCCCTTATGTGTGCTGGGAGGCAGTTGAACAGTCTCGGGCCCCTGACACTTATTGTATGGTCTCTTAACGTGCTAGTGACACCCCTGCTTTTCATTGGGGGGATGGTGCATCGTCTGCCAAGTCTTTTGCTTTCGTAGTGAGTGATTTTCGTGTGCAAGTTCGGTACTAGTCCCTCTAGGATTTTCCAGGTGTATATAATCATGTATCTCTCCCTCCTGCGTTCCAGGGAATACAGGTTTAGAAACCTCAAGCGCTCCCAGTAATTGAGGTGTTTTATCTCCGTTATGCGCGCCGTAAGAAGGCGTTTGACACAATTCCACACAAGAGATTAGTGCAAAACTGGAGGACCGGCAGGGATAACAGGGAAGGCACAACAATGGATCAGGGAATACTTGTCAGGAAGACAGCAGCGAGTCATGGTACTTGGCGAGGTGTCAGAGTAGGCGCCTGTGACCAGCGGGATCCCACAGGGACCAGTGTTGTTTCTGGTATTTGTGAACGACATGACGGAAGGAATAGACTCCGAAGTGTCCCTGTTTGCAGATGACGTGAAGTTGATGAGAAGAATTCATTCGATCGAAGACCAGGCAGAACTACAAAAGGATCTGGACAGTCTGCAGACCTGGTCCTGCAGTTCCTGGAGTTCAACCTCACCAAGTGCAAAGTCATGATGATTGGGGAAGGGCAAAGAAGACGGCAGACGGAGTACAGTCTAGGGAGCTAGAGACTACAAACCTCACTCAAGGGAAAAGATCTAGGGGTGAGTATAACACCAGGCACATCTCCTGAGGCACACATCAACCAAATAACTGCTGCACCATATGCGCCCCTAACAAACCCCGGAACAGCATTCCGACATCTTAATAAGGAATCGTTCAGGAACCTGTACACCGTGTACGTTAGGCCCACATTGGAGTATGCGGCACCAGTTTGGAACCCACACCTAGCCAAGCACGTAAAGTAACTTGGGGAAAGTGCAAAGGTTTGCAACAAGACAAGTCCCAGAGCTAAGGGGTATGTCCTTCGAGAATAAGTTAAGGAAAATCGACCTGATGACACTGGAGGACAGGAGAGATAGGGGGGGACATGATAACGACATACAAAACACTGAGAGGAATTGACAAGCTGGACAAAGACAGGATGTTCCAGAGATGGACACAGCAACAAGGGGACACAGTCGGAAGTTGAAGACACAGATGAGTCACAGGGATGTTAGGAAGTATTTCTTCAGCCACAGAGTAGTCAGGAAGTGGAATAGTTTGGGAAGTGATATTGTGAAGGCAGGATCCATACATAGCTTTAAGCACAGGTATAATAAAGCTCACGGTTCAGGGAGAGTGATCAAGTAGCGACCAGTGAAGAGGCGGGGCCAGGAGCTAGGACTCGACCCCTGCAACCTCAACTAGGTGAGTACAACTAGGTGAGGGAGAAAAACACACACACACAACACACACACACACATACACACACACACACACACACACACACACACACATACACACACACACACACACACACACACACACAAACACACACACACACACACATATATATATATAGATATATATATATATATTATATATATATAATATATATATATAAAATATATATATATATATATATATATATATATATATATGTATATAATATATATATATATATATATATATATAACAGGGATATCTTGCTACTCCTACTAACACTTTGGTCACACTTCACAGACACGCACATGCATATATAATATACATACATCTAGGTTTTTCTCCTTTTTCTAAATACTCTTGTTCTTTTTTATTTCTTCTATTGTCCATGGGAAGTGGAAAAGAATCTTTCCTCGTAAGCCATGCGTGTCGTATGAGGCGACTAAAATGCCGGGAGCAATGGGGTAGTAACCCCTTCTCCTGTATACAATTACTAAAAAAAAAGAAGAAGAAAAACTTTATAAAACTGGGTTGCTTAAATGTGCGTGGATGTAGTGCGGATGACAAGAAACAGATGATTGCTGATGTTATGAATGAAAAGAAGTTGGATGTCCTGGCCCTAAGCGAAACAAAGCTGAAGGGGGTAGGAGAGTTTTCAGTGGGGGAAATAAATGGGATTAAATCTGGAGTATCTGAGAGAGTTAGAGCAAAGGAAGGGGTAGCAGTAATGTTAAATGATCAGTTATGGAAGGAGAAAAGAGAATATGAATGTGTAAATTCAAGAATTATGTGGATTAAAGTAAAGGTTGGATGCGAGAAGTGGGTCATAATAAGCGTGTATGCACCTGGAGAAGAGAGGAATGCAGAGGAGAGAGAGAGATTTTGGGAGATGTTAAGTGAATGTATAGGAACCTTTGAACCAAGTGAGAGAGTAATTGTGGTAGGGGACTTGAATGCTAAAGTAGGAGAAACTTTTAGAGAGGGTGTGGTAGGTAAGTTTGGGGTGCCAGGTGTAAATGATAATGGGAGCCCTTTGATTGAACTTTGTATAGAAAGGGGTTTAGTTATAGGTAATACATATTTTAAGAAAAAGAGGATAAATAAGTATACACGATATGATGTAGGGCGAAATGACAGTAGTTTGTTGGATTATGTATTGGTAGATAAAAGACTGTTGAGTAGACTTCAGGATGTACATGTTTATAGAGGGGCCACAGATATATCAGATCACTTTCTAGTTGTAGCTACACTGAGAGTAAAAGGTAGATGGGATACAAGGAGAATAGAAGCATCAGGGAAGAGAGAGGTGAAGGTTTATAAACTAAAAGAGGAGGCAGTTAGGGTAAGATATAAACAGCTATTGGAGGATAGATGGGCTAATGAGAGCATAGGCAATGGGTCGAAGAGGTATGGGGTAGGTTTAAAAATGTAGTGTTAGAGTGTTCAGCAGAAGTTTGTGGTTACAGGAAAGTGGGTGCAGGAGGGAAGAGGAGCGATTGGTGGAATGATGATGTAAAGAGAGTAGTAAGGGAGAAAAAGTTAGCATATGAGAAGTTTTTACAAAGTAGAAGTGATGCAAGGAGGGAAGAGTATATGGAGAAAAAGAGAGAGGTTAAGAGAGTGGTGAAGCAATGTAAAAGAGAGCAAATGAGAGAGTGGGTGAGATGTTATCAACAAATTTTGTTGAAAATAAGTAAAAGTTTTGGAGTGAGATTAACAAGTTAAGAAAGCCTAGAGAACAAATGGATTTGTCAGTTAAAAATAGGAGAGGAGAGTTATTAAATGGAGAGTTAGAGGTATTGGGAAGATGGAAGGAATATTTTGAGGAATTGTTAAATGTTGATGAAGATAGGGAAGCTGTGATTTCGTGTATAGGGCAAGGAGGAATAACATCTTGTAGGAGTGAGGAAGAGCCAGTTGTGAGTGTGGGGGAAGTTCGTGAGGCAGTAGGTAAAAATGAAAGGGGGTAAGGCAGCCGGGATTGATGGGATAAAGATAGAAATGTTAAAAGCAGGTGGGGATATAGTTTTGGAGTGGTTGGTGCAATTATTTAATAAATGTATGGAAGAGGGTAAGGTACCTAGGGATTGGCAGAGAGCATGCATAGTTCCTTTGTATAAAGGCAAAGGGGATAAAAGAGAGTGCAAAAATTATAGGGGGATAAGTCTGTTGAGTGTACCTGGTAAAGTGTATGGTAGAGTTATAATTGAAAGAATTAAGAGTAAGACGGAGAATAGGATAGCAGATGAACAAGGAGGCTTTAGGAAAGGTAGGGGGTGTGTGGACCAGGTGTTTACAGTGAAACATATAAGTGAGCAGTATTTAGATAGGCTAAAGAGGTCTTTGTGGCATTTATGGATTTGGAAAAGGCGTATGACAGGGTGGATAGGGGGGCAATGTGGCAGATGTTGCAAGTGTATGGTGTAGGAGGTAGGTTACTGAAAGCAGTGAAGAGTTTTTACGAGGATAGTGAGGCTCAAGTTAGAGTATGTAGAAAAGAGGGAAATTTTTTTCCCAGTAAAAGTAGGCCTTAGACAAGGATGTGTGATGTCACCGTGGTTGTTTAATATATTTATAGATGGGGTTGTAAGAGAAGTAAATGCGAGGGTCTTGGCAAGAGGCGTGGAGTTAAAAGATAAAGAATCACACACAGGGTGGGAGTTGTCACAGCTGCTCTTTGCTGATGACACTGTGCTCTTGGGAGATTCTGAAGAGAAGCTGCAGAGATTGGTGGATGAATTTGGTAGGGTGTGCAAAAGAAGAAAATTAAAGGTGAATACAGGAAAGAGTAAGGTTATGAGGATAACAAAAAGATTAGGTGATGAAAGATTGAATATCAGATTGGAGGGAGAGAGTATGGAGGAGGTGAACGTATTCAGATATTTGGGAGTGGACGTGTCAGCGGATGGGTCTATGAAAGATGAGGTGAATCATAGAATTGATGAGGGAAAAAGAGTGAGTGGTGCACTTAGGAGTCTGTGGAGACAGAGAACTTTGTCCTTGGAGGCAAAAGAGGGGAATGTATGAGAGTATAGTTTTAACCAACGCTCTTATATGGGTGTGAAGCATGGGTGATGAATGTTGCAGCGAGGAGAAGGCTGGAGGCAGTGGAGATGTCATGTCTGAGGGCAATGTGTGGTGTGAATATAATGCAGAGAATTCGTAGTTTGGAAGTTAGGAGGAGGTGCGGGATTACCAAAACTGTTGTCCAGAGGGCTGAGGAAGGGTTGTTGAGGTGGTTCGGACATGTAGAGAGAATGGAGCGAAACAGAATAACTTCAAGAGTGTATCAGTCTGTAGTGGAAGGAAGGCGGGGTAGGGGTCGCCTAGGAAGGGTTGGAGGGAGGGGGTAAAGGAGGTTTTGTGTGCGAGGGGCTTGGACTTCCAGCAGGCATGCGTGAGCGTGTTTGATAGGAGTGAATGGAGACAAATGGTTTTTAATACTTGACGTGCTGTTGGAGTGTGAGCAAAGTAACATTTATGAAGGGATTCAGGAAACCGGCAGGCCGGACTTGAGTCCTGGAGATGGGAAGTACAGTGCCTGCACTCTGAAGGAGGGGTGTTAATGTTGCAGTTTAAAAACTGTAGTGTAAAGCACCCTTCTGGCAAGACAGTGATGGAGTGAATGATGGTGAAAGTTTTTCTTTTTCGGGCCACCCTGCCTTGGTGGGAATCGGCCAGTGTGATAAAAAAAAAAAAAAAAAATATATATATATATATATATATATTATATATATATATATATATATATAATATATATATATATATATTAAATATATATATATATATAATATATATATATAACATAAAAATATAGAGAGGTACCACCTCTAGAACTTTACTGGGGACCCTCATCCTCAGAGAAAAACAATAAACGTACCTCAGGGAAAACTCAAGGTTCTCCTCGTAGTTGTTAGAACATTTTCTTCTCCTACCACCCCCTATATTTTATGATACATGCTAACTTTTTTAATAGACAGTATACATTGATAAAAAACACAAACATGAATAATTTGGTAGTACAATGTATCAGAAGTTATGAATCTCCTCCAGCTTTTCCGAAACCGGACGCGAGCCCAGTATGCAGCATGCATTTTCCCTCTGGATGTCCACGCTGAGGCGCTGGAACATGGAAGTGGCTGCCCTTGGGTTCCTGGTGGTGTCGATGAATCTGGCGCTGTTTTTTTAAAAAGACATGTGGCATGTTTT
>NW_026466848.1:2500-14202 GCF_026875155.1 Cherax quadricarinatus
AGGTAGGTTTACTGGTAGTACACTCATATTAGGTTTTACTAAGGCATCTGTAGATAATGATAGAGTAGACTAAGACCTTAACATAGGTAGTAATAGGCCGATAATGTAGCAAACATTAGGATAAGTTAGCTAGGGAGAACTGGCAGCCCTAGCTTGAATGGCGGGCGCAGGTCACAAAGACAGAATAGCGTCCTTCTTACGATAGACTTCGACTGGACAAGACGTGCCGTGAACATCAGGCGGCGCCCCCACGTGTCTTCACATCTGAGACCTGGGGAAATCTGGTAGAGACACCTCGATGTACCGTAGATGATCTCCTCCATCAGCCCATACAGTAAGACGAGATATTCACCTTTTCCCGTAGGATCTGGCCAGTGACTTAGGAGATTGTGAGTTGAGTTAACTGAGGGCTCGGCGTGCTACAGAGAGAGTATGCCCAGTAAGTACCAGCGTCTCAGAGCCGTTTGAAGCTAGCGTCTGAGTCTGCATAGTTATACTAGGGGATACATACCCTCTTGGATATAGGAATTTCTGAGGTGCAGGCTGGACACTAATAACGATTGAATATTGCAGGAATTAATGCTCCCGGTTGCACGTGGTTCCCAAGGGGAAGTCCAAGGGGGCTAAAGCTAGGCTTAGGAAGTTGAAGATCAGGATATATGCTGCAACACCAAGTAAGTTAGCCCTTTATACGTGCATGCAGGCGAAGTTTCTTGCAATACCAATCATTTGTGAAAATCTGTTCTATAAGCCACTTGTGAGGCTGAGGTACCCACCTCAGAGCTCGGTGTCAACAGAGTTTGCCAGGGTAGGCGACTCACTTGGAGGCAGTCCACACAAATTTTCACAAAAGTGGTCCTTCGAAAACCGGATGTGGAATAGCTAGGTTAAGCTATCATAGCTAGGCCACAGTTAGGAACCAGTTTAACAGAGTTAGGTTAAGCTATCATAGCTAGGCCACAGTTAGGAACCAGTTTAACAGAGTTAGGTTAAGCTATCATAGCTAGGCCACAGTTAGGAACCAGTTTAAAAAAGTTAGGTTAAGTTAGCACACCTAGGTCAAAGTTACTCAGAGGCTAGGCCAAGCTGACTATACACAGAAGTTGTTATTTGCAGTAATTTACAGGCAGGCCAGGTAGGCTAGAGAAGCTTGTGAATTTAATTATTTACAGTGATTACAAGTAATCCAGAGTAGGAGACTTGTGTGTTAATTACTTACAGTGGATTTGCAAGGTAGCCACAGTTAGGCTAGGCTTGTGCAATATTTACAAAAGGTTATAGTAGCTAGGACAGATTTAACCTAGTTATTATTTACAGGGAGTTATAAAGCCAGGTTTAAGTTATAGCACACTAGTTAGGTTAGGATTTACCTTATCCAACCATCCACGCTAAACAGAGTAAGCTGGGCTCAGTTTAGGCCAAGCTGTTTACATACATTATTTATTTACTGTTTCACAAGTTGAATTGTTGAATTTACTTGTGTTAACCAAGTGATTTTAATTTGTATACTGCACTTTTATTGTGATTTTCATCATCTTTGATTCATGTTAATGTGGGATTTGTGAATTATACCTGAGACTAGGTTAAGTCCTGTAATTATTTGCTGGCATTGTACAGTTGAGTGCTAGATTAAGCTTTCACATCGATACACATTTTTGATTGGGATTTGAGAGCTAACAGTGTACATTTTTGATTCAGAGTAGAGTCAATATAATAAAGGGAATTGTTAAGCTTGTTGAGAAGCCTTGAGACCCGTTCATTCTCACCTAATACCGTTTGTGCTGTGGGGTGGGCTAATTGAAATACAAATTAGCACCGTGATCTTAACTAAACCGCAACTATGGTAGGTGAAGATGCAGTACCAGCTGTCCCAGCTCTAAGTCAATTAAAGCGGTCTATGGGAGCCTATAAGGGGCGCCTGAGCAAAGCATGTGAGGAGTGTCGTATGGCCAGGCAAGATCAGGACGTAGACTGGGAGGAACTAGAGAGTTGCCTGAAACCTTTGGAGCAAAGATTGGAGGCCTTTGAGAGATCATTTATCCTTTATGAGACAGAGGCCTATACTACAGGTGAGTCTGACTATACGGTCGAAGTAGCACGGACAGACTATGACGAACGAAGGGCAGAGTGTAAAGCAGAGATGAGACTCTGCAGGCAGTTAATAAAGACTTTGAAGGCCGGTACAGCAGGGGCAGCAAATGTTTCAAAGAACACGAACAACAGCGCGCCTGTTAATGTGTTGCCCAGATTGCCCCAGTTGAATTTACCAACGTTTGACGGAACCTTAACAGAGTACATTGCTTTCTGGGATCAGTTTAGAGCCCAGATAGATGACAGAAATGATTTGTCAGATGCCGTCAAGTTGCAGTATTTGCGGTCGCAGCTCAAGGGTAAAGCCTTGGATCTGGTCCGGCACTACCCGATTACTGACACTAATTACCAACATGCCAAAGACCAATTAGAAGACATGTTTGGCAACACTGAGGAGATAAAGGTTAGCTATACTTTATCGGTTTGTTGGATCTAGAGGCTTGCCGACATGACCGTCAAAGTCTAGAGAAGTTCCGTATTGAGGTTATGAGCTTGTCCAATAGTTTTCAGAGATTTGCATGATGAGAATGATTCAAAATGGATCCTTAGCCAGGTGATTCAGAGGAAACTGGCTAGCACGACAGTGCATGAGTTACACTTAAAACATCGGACGAATAGGTTCACGATAAACCAAATTGTTGAAGGGTTAGGGGATCTCATATCTCACCTGAGCATAGGTCAGGGGAGAAATTACCTACCAAGGAGAAGTCGGTCGACTTCCCAGACATTCGAGAGATAGACCTAAACCACCTCCCACTAAAGTAGGCACGTATTATGCCCAGGGCAAGCCCTCCACCCACAGGGCCAAGGGAGAAGCCACTAAAGCGGCCAGTATGAGACGGTGCGTGTTTTGTGATGAAGAACACGCTAGTTCAGGGTGTTCAAGCTTCACCACCTATAACCAAAGGGTTCAACGGCTAAGAGAGTTGAGACTTTGTTTCAAGTGTTGTGGAGAACATTTTGCCAGGGACTGTAACACCATGCTCAGGGAGTGTCGGGGCTGCCGGAAGGGAAAGCACCACAGTGCACTGTGTCCTAATGATGCCGGATTAGCACAAGTTAAGGAGAGCAAACCGCAAGAAAGGGCGGAGAGCAAGAACAAGTCAGAAGTAACGATGAGTGTGGTGAGTACGGCACCGAGAATTTGTTCTGGTGAGCAGTTTCAAGGCTCGGTGGCCTTGCCCACCATAATGGCGGTGGTCGCGAACGGGAAGAAGTCTGAAAACCCGTTTGTTCTTCGACAGTGGGGCACAGAGATCCTTCATAGCGGAGAGTCTAGCCACTAGGTTGAAGCTGGAGACAGTTGGTAAAGTTGACATGAAGGTGGAAGGGTTTGGTGGGGAAGTCCCACGCAGGTCTTATCCAGTAGTCAATGTGACGGTCAGGTTAGCCGGGCATCGACGGGAAATTTCAGCCTTGATGGTGAAGAGGCTGCCCAATATCATTACCACTAGGGACTGGCTGCAGCAGTCAAACGTTTGAGGGAGTTGGGTGTGAAGCTAGCAGAACCAGACATTGCTACAGACAATGTTAGTAATGTAGGCATCTTGGTAGGAGGGGATTACCTAGACGAGTTCGTGTCTACGAGAAGGGTTATCAAGGAAGGTGTGGGCCTGTACAGGACTCCAGCGGGGTACATCGTAGGAGGCAGAATACCAGCTCACTTCCCTGCGACCCCGGAAAGGAGGGCTCTGGTAATTACAGCGACTGAGGCTGTACTGGTGATGCGGATTGGTGTGCACGAAGGCCTGTCAGAGGCGCAAGTTGGCATATCCGACAGTGAGCCAGTCCATAAACTATGGGACCTGGATGTAGTAGGTATTAAAGGTGACCAGCCGCCCCCCGAACACGAAGAGACGTATCGAGATTACTTGAACCATGTGCAGTTCAGGGACGGGCAGTATTGGGTGCGACTCCCATGGAAACCGGGCCACCCAACGCTGCCCACTAATTTCAAGAGGGCACGTGGTCAGTTGAATTCATTGGTGAACAGCCTGACCAAGAAGGGTCTGGTGGGGAAATATGATGATATTATTAAGGAACAGCTGGCCCTTGGGTTCATCGAGAAAGTGCCCAATGCCAGCCCTGGGGAAAACACCCATTATCTTCCACACATGGCAGTCACCAAGGAGTCGGTAACCACTCCCATCAGAGTAGTCTTCAACTGCAGCTCGCAGGCGAGTCCCCGAGAGCCATCGTTGAACGACTGTCTGCTCACAGGGCCCTCCCTGACACAGAAATTAGCAGATGTGTTGTTGAGATTCAGGACGGAACAGTACGCCTATGCGGCAGACATTAGCAAAGCCTTCCTACGTATTGGGTGCAGCCACAGGATAGGGACTACACAAGGTTCTTGTGGCTGGCTAACAGGGAGATGCCCAAGCAAGGGTATGATACCTATAGATTCAGGGCAGTGTTGTTTGGTGCCACTAGTTCACCATTCCTATTACAGGCTACCATAGACTACCACCTTGTGAACTTAACAGCCCGCTTAAAGAATTACTGAAGACCCTATTTTATGTAGACAACATGCAGGGTACCACCTCAGATGAAAGGCTGTTGATGGATATTTTACCGAGAGTCTAATCAGGAGATGCTCTCGGCTAACATGCCATTGAGAGAATGGGTGACAAACAATCCAACGTTGCGGGGCATGGTGGAACGTGACTATACTGGCTACTCAGTGCCTGAGGTAACATCGGTGTTGGGACTGGAGTGGGAAATCAAGGAAGACAGACTTAGGCTAAAGAGGAAGCCTGATGGGGAAGGAAGCTGACCAGGAGGTCTTTGCTGAGCAAAGTGCAGACTGCCTTCGATCCTTTGGGTTGTTGACACCCATCACCATTCGAGGAGGATGCTAGTACAACAGACCTGGGAGCTGACCTAGGTTGGGACGACCCACTGCCAGAAACAGTCTGCCAGGAGTGGGATCTGGTTAACAAAGACCTAGCGGAATTGCACGAGTGCACATTCCCCAGGTCCATCGGGTGCACCGGGCGGGATTATGACTTGCACGTCTTTTGTGATGCCTCCTCCAGGGCCTATGGGGCAGTAGCGTATTTGGTGGCCGGGGACCAAGTCAATCTGGTCACCAGTCGTGCGCGGGTGACACCCCTGAAGGATTGCTCGATCCCAAAGCTAGAGCTCACGGCGATGTTGCTGGGAGCAAGACTGGGTAAGTACGTAGAGGAGGTGTTAAGTAATCTGAGGGTGACACACACCTATGTATGGACAGACTCGGAGGTGGCCTTACAGTGGGTCCAGAATGACAGGTCTAAGCTCCCCTATGTCAGAATCGGGTAAAGGAGATACGGAACTACAGTCAACGTCAACAATTCTGTATGTGCCTACAGACCAAAACCCAGCCGACCTGATAAGCCGAGGGGTGACACACAGAAAGTTGAGTAAAAGCGAGCTTTGGTTCAAAGGCCCAGACTGGTTACCGGCAAGGGATGCTGCCGGAGCAGAAATTCGTGGAGACAATCAGCAGCATAGTACATTTTGCGGGGGAACACGACACTGAATTATTTGACCCCAGGCACTACTCCTCGTGGAGAAAGCTTATAGGAGTCACGGAAATGGTATTTCGATTCGTGAGGAAGCTGCATGACAAGGTAAGCCAAGGTCGACAGTTGTCTCTAGTGGGTCCCAGAGAATATTGGATAAGGCAGTACCAAAGGGGGAGGTTTCCAGGAGTGCTGGAAGTACTTGCGACCCGGCAGCAGGTTATGGCGTCAGGACGCGTGTCCAACGATGACGACTCAGGGAACAGCAAATTGGTTCACTCATTGGGATTGTTCCTAGATCATGCGGGGCTAATAAGATGCAGGGGAAGAATACAAAACTCTGAGCTCAGCTATGGTACCAAACATCCCGTGCTACTGGGAAAGGAGGGATGGGCGACAGAGCTATTGATACAAGATGCCCATCAGAGGACCTTACATGGGGGGTTTGGAGATACCCTCACCTGCCTACGTCAGAATTACTGGGTACTGAAGGGTCGAGCTGCCGTCAAAAGGGTGCTAAAGAGTTGCACGGTCTGCCAGTGGTACGATGGGAGGACCCTACCCTACCCAGGTCCACCACCGCTGCCTCAGGAGCGGGTACATAGTGACAGGCCCTTTGAGACTGTAGGAATAGACTATACTGGGGCTATCACATTGAAGAACCCAGGAGACGTTAAGGAGGGCCCTCAGAAAGTATATGTCTGCCTGTTTACCTGTGCTACTACTCGAGCGGTGCATTTGGAGTTGGCAGAAGATATGACAACAGAGACTTTCGTGAAGTTGTTCAGGAGGTTTACTGCCAGATTCTCGTGCCCGCGATTGATTATCTCGGACAATGGCACAAGCTTTAGGGCGGCCGATAAAGTTTTCAGGAATCTTAGGGACAACGGAGAAGTACGAGAACACCTGAAGAGAATAGAGTGCGAGTGGAGGTTCATAGCTCCCAGGGCACCCTGGCAAGGGGGATTCTATGAACCCATGGTGGGCACAGTCAAAAGGTGCATTCGGAAGGTCTTGCACGGCAGGAGGGTGAGCTGTGATGAACTGAGGACAGTGTTAGTTGAGATAGAGGCAAGAGTTAATAACAGGCCTCTGACCTACGTACAAAATGGGATTGACGAGCAAGAAGCTCTCACCCCCAATCACATGCTGTTTGGAAGAAGGATTGAGCCCTTCCCCGCAATTTTGAGTCAGTCTTCCAAGTAGCTGGATTATTATGGGCCAGATGGTCCCCCCATCAATGAAGAACTGCAAGGAGTCACAACAGACTGGTGAACATCCTGGACAAATGGAACCAGGTGTGGCGCAGGGATTACTTGACAACCTTGCGGGAACATTTCTATGGTGCCGACCCCGAGGCGAATAAGATGATGCTAAGTGAAGGGGACCTGGTGCTGGTAGAATCCGAGGCGCCGAGGGCATACTGGCCTCTTGGCCTGGTAGTGTCAACCCACCCAGACAAGGCTGGGCGGTTGAGAATGGTGAAAGTGAGAATGAACGGTTGTCGAGACTATAAGACCCATCAACAGGCTTTTGCCTCTCGAGGTCCACACGGTGGGACCGGGACATGAGAAATCAGACCAGAGGTTGAGCGAGCTGAGCGGCCGGACGACCCGTCGAACGGCGCTCGAGTCCAGGGCCCACTGGGGGGGCCTGCGGGAGGCAGACTTGATCTAGACTTAGCGCCTACCTTCGCCGGCGGGAGGATGTGGAAATTTATTTGGTCCAAATAGTTCCACAGCTCAGATCCAGCATGAGCGTCTGGTCGTCTGAGCCGAGCGGCCCTTAAACCCTCCCAAACACGGCATTCTCTGGTTGGCGGTTGGTAAGCATATTTAATTTATAGATTTACTCTTCAGTGAAGGAGTAGGTAGGTTTACTGGTAGTACACTCATATTAGGTTTACTAAGGCATCTGTAGATAATGATAGAGTAGACCTAAGACCTTAACATAGGTAGTAATAGGCCGATAATGTAGGCAAACATTAGGATAAGTTAGCTAGGGAGAACTGGCAGCCCTAGCTTGAATGGCGGGGCGCAGGTCACAAAGACAGAATAGCGTCCTTCTTACGATAGACTTCGACTGGACAAGACGTGCCGTGAACATCAGGCGGCGCCCCCACGTGTCTTCACATCTGAGACCTGGGAAATCTGTAGAGACACCTCGATGTACCGTAGATGATCTCCTCCATCAGCCCATACAGTAAGACGAGATATTCACCTTTTCCCGTAGGATCTGGCCAGTGACTTAGGAGATTGTGAGTTGAGTTAACTGAGGGCTCGGCGTGCTACAGAGAGAGTATGCCCAGTAAGTACCAGCGTCTCAGAGCCGTTTGAAGCTAGCGTCTGAGTCTGCATAGTTATACTAGGGGATACATACCCTCTTGGATATAGGAATTTCTGAGGTGCAGGCTGGACACTAATAACGATTGAATATTGCAGGAATTAATGCTCCCGGTTGCACGTGGTTCCCAAGGGGAAGTCCAAGGGGGCTAAAGCTAGGCTTAGGAAGTTGAAGATCAGGATATATGCTGCAACACCAAGTAAGTTAGCCCTTTATACGTGCATGCAGGCGAAGTTTCTTGCAATACCAATCATTTGTGAAAATCTGTTCTATAAGCCACTTGTGAGGCTGAGGTACCCACCTCAGAGCTCGGTGTCAACAGAGATTGCCAGGGTAGGCGACTCACTTGGAGGCAGTCCACACAAATTTCCACAATAATAATAAATAATAATAATAATAATAATAATATAATAATAATAATAATAATAATAATAATAATAATAATAATAATAATAAGAAGTGTAAAATCTTTATTTCTATAAGTACCCAAATAACCCGCTCATGGAAGAGAGGAGCTTACAACGACGTTTCGGTCCGACTTGGACCATTTACAAAGTCACACTAACGAAAAGGAGAGCAGGAGGGGTATATATAGGCAGGAGGTGGTATTATTCTTATTATTATTATTATTATTATTATTATTATTATTATTATTATTATTTATTATTGTGAAAATTTGTGTGGACTGCCTCCAAGTGAGTCGCCCCGTGGCCTGGTGGCTAAAGCTCCCGCTTCACACACGGAGGGCCCGGGTTCGATTCCCGGCGGGTGGAAACATTCGACACGTTTCCTTACACCTATTGTCCTGTTCACCTAGCAGCAAATAGGTACCTGGGTGTTAGTCGACTGGTGTGGGTCGCATCCTGGGGGACAAGATTAAGGACCCCAATGGAAATAAGTTAGACAGTCCTCGATGGCACTGACTTTTTTGGGGTTTCCTGGGGGGCTAACCCCCCCGGGGGTTTAAAAACCGAACGAATCCTATCCTATCCTTCCCCCCCTGGTAACTCTCTGACACCGACTCTGAGGTCTCCCTCACCCTCCAAGAGGTTTAAAGGGAAAATTTCACAAAATTGATTTGCAAAAAACTCGCCTGCATCCTAAAAAGGGACAAATACTTGGTTTTTTCGCATCTACCTATTTTCACTTCCCAAGCTTACCCTTACCCCCTTTGATTTCCCCCTCAGAAACCAGGGCAACCGGGAGCCTTAAATTCCTGCAATATCAATCGTTTTAGTGTCCTGCCTGCACCTCAGAAATTCCTATATCCAAGAGTATTACCCCCAAAACATCAGACTCAACACTTTTTTTTTCCAACTGCCTGAACACGGTCTTAGGGGAAAATGCTCTCCCTGTTGCACCCCAAACCCACGATAACCAACTCACAATTCCCCAGACACGGGCCAGAAATCTCGAGAAAGTGGGGGGTCTTGTCTTACTGTATGGGCCCTGACTGAGGACACCCAGGGTACTCGAGGGGGGCCCTACCAGTTTTTCCCAGGTCCCCAAATGTGAAGACCCGGGGGGGGGCACCGTCGCTGATCACGGCATGTCTTGTCCGTTGTTGCTGTCTTAAAAGAACGACGGTCCCTTTTCCCAACCCTCGTCTCTTCATTCAAAATAGGCTGCCAGTTCTCCCTAGCAACTTTTCCAGTTTTGCCTACTTATCGGGCCATTACTACCTATGTTAAGGTCTTGGGCTACATTATTTTTTCTACAGTTGCATTAGTAAACCTAATTTTTAATTACTAACAGTAAAACCCCTACCTACTCCTTCCCAAGGGTAAATCATAAATAAATAAGTGCCCCCCCATAAATCGCCAACCCCCAGGAAGAATGTTTTAAATTTGGGGGGGGGTAAAAGGGGCCCATCCAGCTCACTTCCCGTAGGGCCATGCGGATCTGTCCTGTGGAACTTTGGGGCCCAAAAAAATTTTTCCAAAATTTTTATTATTTTATTATTTTTATATTTTTAAATTATTATTATTTTAAAATTATTAGCATATATAGTAAAAGTAATATATATAGTGAGGGGAAGAAAGTAGTAGGGGGGTCCCCACTACTCCCCCTGGGGGGAGTAGTAAAGTGGGGCCAGCAATACTAAAAAGGGGAGCACTACAAAGGAGCTAGGTGCCCGCAGGGGGTAAGAGCAAAAACACCGAGGAAGGGAAAACAAATAAATAAATAAAGAAAGAACAAATACACAGGGCATAAAAAGACAACCTAAAGGAAAAAAAGGAAAGGGGAAAAGGGGGAAAAGAGGGAGAAGAGAAAAATGAGGAATCGGGTTTTAAGTCAGGAGTGTTGTGAATTTTAGAGCATTTTACAATGTAGTGGGAGAGGAAAACATCTACAGAGACGAAGCCATGACTAAGATTCATACAAGGAAAGTTGTGTATTTTTTTTTTTATAAAACAACCATAACACATTACATGAATAACAAAAAACGTAACAACTCAATCGCGATAAGCATATCGCACATGGAAAGGTCCACAAGGCTGTATACGTAAACATCAAACCCAAATACTCCTGCAAGTCTTACACCTACAATCACAACGACGCCATCACACTTATTACATTAAGATGGCCCAACAAGAGCCCTCAAGCTCCGCATGCCTATGGGCATGACAACCACAAGGTAACCCGCAGTAATGGATTCAAACTAGACAAGTTTAGATTTAGAAAGGATATAGGAAAGTTGAAGATTGAGACACTTATGCACCATATGGGAATCTGTATTTAGGAAACGTTTCGCCACACAGTGGCTTCTCAGTCCAATACAAAGCAGAGAGGTGCAAGAAGACGAGGAGATTGAGGTAATCAGTCCCTCAGCCTGGAAACGATGTGTTCAGTCCATCAATCTTGTAGAATGTACAGCATAAGGCCGTCGTCATGGCTTTATTACTGTAGTCAGGGGAGGCGAAGCATTTGGGGGGGTGGGTCATAGTGGTACCATCCACTAGTCCCAAGTAGGTCTTTGTCCAAAGGTAGGACAAGTTGGAGAATTCTTTGTATCAAAATCCCATGATGATGCAGTGTCTGACAGTTTGTGATGAATTTTTTTTGAAAACCGACAAGTTAAGATTGAGACACTTGATACAAAGAATTCTCCAACTTTTTCCTACCCTTTGGACGAAGACCTACTTCGACTAAGTGGATGGCATCACTATGTCCCCCGCCTCCCCCTGCTTCGCCTCACCTGATTACAGTATATAACCACGTCTACGGCCCTATGCTGTACATTTCTAAATCTAAACTTGTCTAATTTAAATCCATTACTGCGGTTCTCTCTTGAGAGATATCCTCAAGACCTTATTAATATCCCCTTTATTAATACCTATCTTCCCCTTATACACTTAAGAATATAAGAACATAAGAAAAGAGGATCACTGCAGCAGCCTGTTTTGGCCCATACTCGGCAGGTCCTTTGCAATCCATCCCACTAACAAAACATTTGCCAAACCCAGTTTTTCAATGCTCCCCAAAAACAAGGTCTGATAACTCTACCAACTCATTTGCAAGTCCCACTCAAATCCGACCCCTCCCACTCATATATTTATGCAACCTAAATTTGCAGCTACCTAAAGTCCTAGCCTCAATAACCCAACTAGGTAGACTGTTTTTCCCCTCGACAACTACCCTATTTCCAAACCCAATTTTCCTATGTTCTTTTTAAATCAAGTTGTCTAATTTAAAAACCCTTATCGGTTCTCTTTGGGGAGACATCATCAAGATTTATTAATATCCCCCTTAAAAAAGTCT
>NW_026466849.1:0-12697 GCF_026875155.1 Cherax quadricarinatus
TGGCCGGGCCCCCCTACTTTTTTTTGGGGGGCATTTTGCATCGTTCCCCCAGTCTTTTACTTTCGTAGGGAGTGATTTCTGTGTGCATTTGGGACCATTCCTTCCAAGATTTTCCAATTGGTAGATTATGATATATCTCTCCCTCCTGCGTTCCAACGAGTACAAAGCCAAGTGCTTCCAAGCGTTCCCAGTATTTAAGGTGCTTGACAGAACTTATACGTGCAGAAAAGGGATCTCTGTACACTCTCTAGATCTGCGATTTCACCTGCTTTGTATGGAGTGTTAATGTACAGCAGTATTCCAGCCTAGAGAGAAAAAAGTGATTTGAAAAGGATCATCATGGGCCTTGGCATCTCTCGTTTTGAAAGTTCTATTATCCATCCTACATTTTCTTTGCACGTGCGATCGTGGCACTGTTGTGATCCTTGAAAGTGGATCCTCAGACATTACTACCCCAGGTCCCTTACATTATTTTTCCGCTCTATTGTATGGCCGGAGTCAGTAGTATACTCTGTTCTAGTTATTATCTCCTCCAGTTTTCCATAACGGAGTAGTTGGAATTTGTCCTCATTGAACATCATATTGTTTACCGTTGCCCACTGGAAAACTTTGTTTATATCTTCTTGGAGGTTAACCGCGTCCTCAGCAGATGACAGCCTCATGCAGATCCTAGTATCATCCGCAAAGGATGATACGGTGCTGTGGTGTATATCTCTGTTTATGTCTGATATGAGGATAAGGATAAGTGAAACCTTTTCGTATTTTGGCACACTTGAAATTATTTTTGATAAATACTGTCTTTCTTTGAGTAGCTTTGAAAATTTATATGAAGTTTTATTAAAAAAATGGCGAGCAGATTTAGTAATTTATGAACAACACACATTGGGGTATTGAACATGGCTCTTGTTTTGTATATATGTGAGGTAAGAGGGTTAGGTGAGAGAGTCTCAGGCAGAGCTAGCGAGAGACTGAGAGATTCATTATGAACTATGCATGGAGAGCGGTCATATTTGCATATAACTCGTCAATATGCATTAGGAGGGCCAAGACGAACACGGGCCAGTAATACTCGCCCCAACCGTCTACTTGAGCTTTGATCTCAGCCACTGCTGCTGATGCTGATGCTGCAGCTGCTGATGCTGCTGCTGATGATGCTGTTGATACTACTTATCAGTTCCTCAAGACCACAGACCAATACATCAAGGAATCTTGTTGAAGATACCAGAAAATTTGAGCAACTATACTAAATTTGTGATATAAAAGAAGAACTATTAGGAAATATGTACCCAGATGTATTCCTGCTAGCCTTATTTAGGACTAGTTCGTAGGCCTTTTGTGTATACACGTTGCGTTGCCCTCCACAGGATGTGTATGGGGTACGCAATAAACTAGTCGCTACCGTCCACAGGATGGATATATGGGAAGCACAGTAAATTAGCTGCTATCGTCCACAGGATGTATATGGGGTGCACAATAAACTAGCCGCAATCGGCTACACGATGGATGCGGGGTGCATAATAAACTAAGCTTTACTGTCCACACCCGCTACGGTGCAAAATCTAAAATCTACCACAGCCACTGTGGCATGACTGAAAAACTAAGAGGAAAACAAAAAGGTCATTAAGTCCATAAAAAGCTAGAATAACAGCAATAAGGTCATGAGACCAGCAACAGAAGTCATCAGTGTGTGAAAATGCGCCTTTGTTACGGTAGACAAACCAATTTAACAAACCTCACACGCTTCGCATCCTTTCCTAGTCTCTGTTACAGTAGATAAACCCTCTCACAAACTTCCCATCCTTTCCTAGTTTTTGTTACGATAGACAAAACTCTCCATTAGACTTTCCATCCTTTCCTAGTCTTTTTTTAACGGTAAATAAAACCTCTCTCACAACCTCCTAGCCTTCCTATCTTTTCCTAGTCCCCGATAACTACCGTGGCCCCCAACCGAAAAAGTCAGCGCAGCAGAAAAACGTAAGATATGGTCCGATCTCATTAGGGACGATTGAGGAGTAGTATCCCTTAGTCTCCGGACCCTCTCTCCAGCCCCCTCCCCTCTTTCTCTCTCTCTCTCTCTTTTCTCTCTCTCTTCCCCCTCTCTTCTCTCTCTCTCTCTTCTCTCTCCTCTCTTCTCTCTCTCTCTCTCTCTCTCTCTCTCAGACCTTGTGCCAGCGGCCCTGTATATATTGGTGTGTCCCGCCGGTAACTCTGAACATGACTAACCAGCGATAATGATCTTCCATCACTCATCTCTAATCACACCTCTCGTCTTAACGATCACCTCCCGCGGCAGTTAACCTCTCCAACTGCCCCCTCTTGACCTGACTTTGCGCTCTGAGCAGAGTAAAGATGGTGCTGGAGGCAAAAAGGTTGCCTTGGCAACAGGTTTTGGGCATATTTAGGTGTGTGTGTGTGTGTGTGTGTGTGTGTGTGTGTACTCACCTACTTGTTGTTGCAGGGGTCGATTCATAGCTCCTGGCTCCGACTCTTCACTGGGCGCTACTGGGTCACTCTTCCTGCTCCATGAGCTTTATCATACCTCTTCTTAAAGCTATGTATAGATCCTGCCTCCATTACATCACTTCCCAGACTATTCCACTTCCTGACACCTCTGTGACTGAAGAAATACTTCCTAACGTCCTTGTGATTCATCTGAGTCTTCAGCTTCCAACTGTGACGCCTTGTTGCTGTGTCTCATCTCTCGAACATCCTGTCTCTGTCCACCTTGTCGATTCCTCTCAGTATTTTATATGTCGTAATCATATCCTCCCTATCTCTTCTGTCCTCCAGCGTCGTCAGATTGATTTCCCTTAACCTCTTCTCGCAGGGCATGCTCCTTAGCTCCGGGACTAGTCTTGTTGCAAACCTTTGCATTTTCTCTAGTTTCCTTACGTGCTTGGCTAGGTACGGGTTCCAAACTAGTGCTGCATTCTCCAATATAATAGGCCTTTAACGTACACGGTGTACAGGGTCCTGAACGACTTCTTATTGAGATGTTTGAATGCTGTTCTTAGGTTTGCTAGGCGCCCATATGCTGCAGCAGTTATTTGGTTGATGTGCGCTTCAGGAGATGTGCCTGGTGTTATACTCTCCCCAAGATCTTTTTCCTTGAGTGAGGGTTGTAGTCTCTGGCCCCCTAGACTATACTTCGTTTGCGGTCTTCTTTTCCCTTCCCCAATCTTCATGACTTTGCACTTAGTGGTGTGTGTGTGTGTGTGTGTGTGTGTGTGTGTGTTTGTGTGTGTGTGTGTGTGTGTGTGTGTGTGTGTGTGTGTGTTGTGGTGTGTGTGTGTGTGTGTGTATGCGCGCGCGTGCTCACCGAATTGCAATCAATTTGTTAGAAGGTCGGGACTCAGCTCCTGGTATCCACGTCATGATGGGTATCACTGCTTTATGGGTTCTTGGACCTTATCGTACCTACTCCTGAATTTGTGTACGAGTTTGCCTCCGCCACTGCCTCATCCAGATCGTTCCGCTTTTCAACCACCGTGAGACTAATACTATGACTCATCTTTATCTTCAGCTTTCACCAGTGTTTCCTTGACCCTGGCACTCTTGATTCAGTCTTTCTGTTTGCCCTGTCAGTTTCTCTTAAGATTTCGTACGCCATAATCATGTCTGTACTAGTATAAGCATGGCATATTTCCCGTGGTAATTCGTAGAGGGACTGGTCTCTAATCTGCACCCACAAATCACTCCCTACGAAAGCAAAAGACTTGGCAGGCGATGCAAAATACTCCCAATGAAAAGTAGGGGCGAGATTAGTACACTAAGAGAAAACGCATTGAGTGTCCAGGACCCAAGACTGCTCAGCAGCCTCCCACCAGCCATAAGGAGAATTACCAATAGGCCCCTGGCTGCCTTCAGGAGGGAGCTGTACAGATACCTAAAGTCAGTGCCGGAACAGCCGGGCTGTGATTCGTACGTTGGACTACGTGCGGCCAGCAGTAACAGCCTGGTTGATCAGGCCTTGGGATGCCTGGTCATGGACCGGACCGCAGGGGCATTGACCCCCGGAATACCTTCCAGGTATAAAGAGATAGAGACACTGAGATATGAGAGGCTGGAACCAGCAGCACAGACTGTACCTGAAGCAAGAGGAACCACAGGAACATTAGCGAGTATATTTTCAGTGATAAACGAAGTGATAGACGAAGAGTTGGCGGAAGCAAACTCTGTACACGGTTGTTAAATTAGACACATGTGCAAACATTTCGCCACACAGTGGCTTCCTCAGTCCATTACAGGGAAGAATGGTTGAAGATCAGAATAAGTTTGTGGTAATCAGTCCATCAGTCTTAAGACTGATGGACTAATTACATCGTCTCCAGGCTGATGGACTGAATACCTCAAACTTACTCTGATCTTCAACCATTCTTTCCTGTATTGGACTGAGGAAGACACTGTGTGCAGAACTGTTTCCACAATAAAGATACCCAAATGTTGCACATATGTCTAATTTATCAACCTGTCGGTTCTCTGAACCATTTATCTACTGTAGACAGTTTCATGAGTAGATACGATCGATCACCGGAAGCCAGGAATCATAAGGTAAAGATGAAAGGTAAGAACAAAGAAGCAGAATCAGAAACAATGAATCCCCTGCAGATACAAATTAGTAATTAAGTGATTCCCCTCCCCCCATGCACCTAAACTACTGGGAACGCTTGGAAGCACTTGACTTGTACTCGTTGGGGTCGCAGGGGGGAGGATTTTATCATAATCTAACCCCCTTTGGGAAATCTTGGAAGGAATGGTCCCAAATCTCCACACAAATCACTCCCTACGATAGTAAAGACTGGCAGGCGATGCAAAAAGCGCATTTTAAAAGTAGGGGCGCCATTGGTACACTAAGAGAAAACCATAAGTGTTCCGGGGCCCAAAACTGTTCAACAGCCCCCATCAAAACATTGGGAAATTTCAATAAACCCTGCTGCCTTCAAAGAAGCTGGACAGATACCTAAAGTCCGGTGCGGATCAGCCGGGGTGTGGCTCGACGTGGACTCGTCGGCCAGCCTAACAGCCCCAGTTGATCAGGGTGATCCATGGAAGGCTGGTCGTGGACCGGCCGCGGGGGCGTTTCCCCGGGAAAACCTTCCAGTATGAATTCTCTTTGTGTTGTCGAGCATATTACGCTACGACCGAACACTTGGTCCGATTGTCTTGTGCCTGCCCTAATTTTTTTATATTTAATGGGTCGATGGTTGAAGTGTTGGGTGCTCCCATTTGAAATTTATCAGTATATTCTCATTTTATGTTCGCTAAAAAAAAATTGACAAGAAAGATGGTATGTTATTGAAATATGTAACAGTTTCAATGAATCGAAATGTTTTTCAGCGCTGGCAATGACTTAAGTATCCTCGTCAAAGTTCGTGAATTGTGTAAAAAGAATTCTTTCAAATGTGTTCTCCGAGTTGCGAGAAAACTACTTCTGACACCTGTTTATTCCTCGTAAACACTCGCTTGTAGCATGTCCCAGTAAAATTTTTAACATGCCTATGAAATAGTGTATTTTTATATTCAGCGTTATATCACAACCCGCTTGTGTGTTGGAGGCGCAAGAATCTCAGACAATTACACTTCGAGAGGGGATATGCTTGGGGGAAAAAATATTTTATCAGGGAAAACCCCTAAAATCCCTTTAAAGGGAAGCTGTCGACGTCTTTCGGGAGCAAGCATCAAGGGGCTCTCTCCCCGATTAACGACATCTGAATGGACAATAAAGTCGGCTCGTCAAACCCTCGTCGACGATGCACCCCTAACACCACGAATTTCTCCATGGTGGAAATCCCCCATGCTCGCCGAAATTTAAGGAAATTAGAACTTGAAGATATGAAGCTTTGAAGCGGCGAAAATGTTAAGACCTGGAGTTATAAGCATAAGAGGGGCAAGGTTTGGAGTTCAGATGTGTGGACCCTTCCACACGTATCGAATCTTGTAGGTTGTAAGGTTGATAGACAGCGACCGTAACAGAGTTACCACCCTCATGTAATGCCACTGAAATACCAGCGTAAGAGGGGAGACAGCAACTATCCAGTGTGGCATTACCTCTTTGTATACGTGATTTTTTTTTTATTTTGGATTTTGGGCCGCCTATCGTGAGTTTATTGTTAGCCTCTCATGACTATCATGGGAGAGTGCACTGAAGCATTTAGTCATACAAAAGGGGGGGTTTGATAAAGCCCAAAAGGCTAAAAGGAGTACTCAAACATAATGCCTTATCAACGTGTTTGTCTTGTGTGTTGTGTGTTGTAAGTTGAAAGGAAACCTGTAAATTTCTTCACTGTCGAATGTGCTCTCTTTTTGTCTTATCATTATTAGATGGCAGTAAATCTTACAAACTCTACGCAATTTAATTAAGTTATTCTTATTCCTGTAATATTCCTTTCAGTTGAGGTGGTCTGGTCTGAGACCGGTCGCGGTGGCGATGATCCTGGGGAAATTTGGAGTTTGACAAACAAAAGGTGTGAATACCTCAGTATCACTGAAAGGCACTTAAATAAAGGAATAAGGCAAGGAGCACTGCGCAGGCCTCTGGCCCATTTCTAGGGGAAGTCCAAGACGCTCCCCCTAAAGAAGGAAAAAGAAACTGCTCCACTGAATGATCCTCACGGATTTTAAAAGTGTATTCCACGATAACGTAATTTAAAATCGTTTTCATTATGGCAAAGAATCATATATGTAAATACAAATATAATTAAGAGAGGCGGAAGGAATAATTAATATAAAAGCGTTAGAAAGCATTTAACCTCTGAAAACAATCTGGACACTTAATTAAATAAAATAGCATTCGCTTTTGGGTTCATCCTTGATTCCCATCGTGTGGGTCGCGGACGTCGGTGAGTTATTCTTGACCAGGACTGAATATCCTCTATTATCGAGATATAAAATTACAAGCATAGGGGGTGGGGAAGGATGCGAACTTTCCTTGAGGATGAAAAACTGTCTCTCTTACTGGTAAGAAACAAAAAAGGTTGAGAAACACTGGTATAGAGCGTAGAACTCTCAGAAGTCGAAATTAACGGGAGCTGCGTAATTGACACGACGATCACGAGGAACGAAAGCATTTATTTTGGAATCTTTGAACGTTGGAAAGAACATTTTTTGACTTGTCAGAGCACAGAAAAGGATTTTTTTTAATCTCTAAAACAACATTTTTGGATTTGCTCGAGGCAAATATATATTATTTTGACAGGACAGAGTAAAGAACTTTTTTTTTTACCCGTTAGAGCCAGGTAAAAAGTTTTTTTTTACCTGGTAGAGCTAAGTAGGTCACCTGCTGGAAATGTGTGACCTTCGAAACCTGGACAAGTTTACCCTCACGGTGCACAACGGGGTTAATGAAGTAGGTAATTCAGAGGTTCTTGCAGTGGGGAGGCGAGGGTCCGGGGATGGCAGGCTGAGAGAGAGGATCTTGCAGTGGGGAGGCGAGGGTGCGGGGATGGCAGGCTGAGAGAGAGGATCTTGCAGTGGGGAGGCGAGGGTCCGGGGATGGCAGGCTGAGAGAGAGGATCTTGCAGTGGGGAGGCGAAGGTGCGGGGATGGCAGGCTGAGAGAGAGGTTCTTGCAGTGGGGAGGCGGGGATGGCAGGCTGAGAGAGAGGTTCTTGCAGTGGGGAGGCGAGGGTGCGGGGATTGCAGGCTGAGAGAGAGGTTCTTGCAGTGGGGAGGCGAGG
This sequence comes from Cherax quadricarinatus, assembly GCF_026875155.1. NCBI lineage: Eukaryota > Metazoa > Arthropoda > Malacostraca > Decapoda > Parastacidae > Cherax > Cherax quadricarinatus. The sequence continues at coordinate 7,676 of NW_026466849.1, forward strand.
GTGTGGGGATGGCAGGCTGAGAAAGAGGTTCATTGCAGTGGGGAGGCGGGGATGGCAGGCTCTGAGAGAGGTTCTTGCAGTGGGGAGGCGAGGTGTGCGAGGATGGCAGGCTCTGAGGAGGTTCTTGCAGTGGGAGGCGAGGGTGTGGGGATGGCAGGCTCTGAGAGAGGTTCTTGCAGTGGGGAGGCGAGGGTGCGGGGATGGCAGCTGAGAGAGAGGTTCTTGCAGTGGGGAGGCGAGGGTCCGGGGATGGCAGGCTGAGAGAGAGGATCTTGCGTGGGGAGGCGAGGGTGCGGGGATGGCAGGCTGAGAGAGAGGATCTTGCAGTGGGGGAGGCGAGGGTCCGGGGATGGCAGGCTGAGAGAGAGGATCTTGCAGTGGGGAGGCGAAGGTGCGGGGATGGCAGGCTGAGAGAGAGGTTCTTGCAGTGGGGAGGCGGGGATGGCAGGCTGAGAGAGAGAGGTTCTTGCAGTGGGGAGGCGAGGGTGCGGGGATTGCAGGCTGAGAGAGAAGGTTCTTGCAGTGGGGAGGCAGGGGTGTGGGGATGGCAGGCTGAGAAAGAGGGTTCTTGCAGTGGGGAGGCGGAATGGCAGGCTCTGAGAGAGGTTCTTGCAGTGGGGAGGCGAGGGTGCGAGGATGGCAGGCTCTGAGAGAGGTTCTTGCAGTGGGGAGGCGAGGGTGTGGGGGATGGCAGGCTCTGAGAAGGGTTCTTGCAGTGGGGAGGCGAGGGTGCGGGGATGGCAGGCTCTGAGAGAGGTTCTTGCAGTGGGGAGGCGAGGGTGCGGGGATGGCAGGCTCTGAGAGAGGTTCTTGCAGTGGGGAGGCGAGGGCTGTGGGGGATGGCAGGCTCTGAGAGAGGTTCTTGCAGTGGGGAGGCGAGGGTGCGAGGATGGCAGGCTCTGAGAGAGGTTCTTGCAGTGGGGAGGCGAGGGTGTGGGATGGCAGGCTCTGAGAGAGGTTCTTGCAGTGGGGAGGCGAGGGGTGCGGGGGATGGCAGGCTGAGAGAGAGGTTCTTGCAGTGGGGAGGCGAGGGTCCGGGGATGGCAGGCTGAGAGAGAGGATCTTGCAGTGGGGAGGCGAGGGTGCGGGGATGGCAGGCTGAGAGAGAGGATCTTGCAGTGGGGAGGCGAGGGTCCGGGGATGGCAGGCTGAGAGAGAGGATCTTGCAGTGGGGAGGCGAAGGTGCGGGGATGGCAGGCTGAGAGAGAGGTTCTTGCAGTGGGGAGGCGGGGATGGCAGGCTGAGAGAGAGGTTCTTGCAGTGGGGAGGCGAGGGTGCGGGGATTGCAGGCTGAGAGAGAGGTTCTTGCAGTGGGGAGGCGAGGGTGTGGGGATGGCAGGCTGAGAAAGAGGTTCTTGCAGTGGGGAGGCGGGGATGGCAGGCTCTGAGAGAGGTTCTTGCAGTGGGGAGGCGAGGGTGCGAGGATGGCAGGCTCTGAGAGAGGTTCTTGCAGTGGGAGGCGAGGGTGTGGGGATGGCAGGCTCTGAGAGAGGTTCTTGCAGTGGGGAGGCGAGGGTGCGGGGATGGCAGGCTCTGAGAGAGGTTCTTGCAGTGGGGAGGCGAGGGTGCGGGGATGGCAGGCTCTGAGAGAGGTTCTTGCAGTGGGGAGGCGAGGGTGTGGGGATGGCAGGCTCTGAGAGAGGTTTTGCAGTGGGAAGGCGAGGGTGTGGGGATGGCAGGCTCTGAGAGAGGTTCTTGCAGTGGGGAGGCGAGGGTGTGGGGATGGCAGGCTCTGAGAGAGGTTCTTGCAGTGGGGAGGCGAGGGTGCGGGGATTGCAGGCTGAGAGAGAGGTTCTTGCAGTGGGGAGGCGAGGGTGTGGGGATGGCAAGCTGAGAAAGAGGTTCTTGCAGTGGGGAGGCGGGGATGGCAGGCTCTGAGAGAGGTTCTTGCAGTGGGGAGGCGAGGGTGTGGGATGGCAGGCTCTGAGAAAGGTTCTTGCAGTGGGGAGGCGAGGGTGTGGGGATGGCAGGCTCTGAGAGAGGTTCTTGCAGTGGGGAGGCGAGGGTGTGGGGATGGCAGGCTCTGAGAGAGGTTCTTGCAGTGGGGAGGCGAGGGTGTGGGGATGGCAGGCTCTGAGAGAGGTTCTTGCAGTGGGGAGGCGAGGGTGTGGGGATGGCAGGCTCTGAGAGAGGTTCTTGCAGTGGGGAGGCGAGGGTGTGGGGATGGCAGGCTCTGAGAGAGGTTCTTGCAGTGGGGAGGCGAGGGTTGGGATGGATGGCAGGTCTGAGAGAGGTTCTTGCAGTGGGGGGAGGCGAGGGTGTGGGGATGGCAGGCTCTGAGAGAGGTTCTTGCAGTGGGGAGGCGAGGGTGTGGATGGATGGCAGGCTCTGAGAGAGGTTCTTGCAGTGGGGAGGCGAGGTGTGGGGATGGCAGGCTCTGAGAGAGGTTCTTGCAGTGGGGAGGCGAGGGGTGTGGGGATGGCAAGCTGAGAAAGAGGTTCTTGCAGTGGGGAGGCGGGGATGGCAGGCTCTGAGAGAGGTTCTTGCAGTGGGGAGGCGAGGGTGTGGGGATGGCAGGCTCTGAGAGAGTTTCTTGCAGTGGGGAGGCGAGGGTGTGGGGATGGCGGGCTCTGAGAGAGGTTCTTGCAGTGGGGAGGCGAGGGTGTGGGGATGGCAGGCTCTGAGAGAGGTTCTTGCAGTGGGGAGGCGAGGGTGTGGGGATGGCAGGCTCTGAGAGAGGTTCTTGCAGTGGGGAGGCGAGGGTGTGCGAGGGATGGCAGGCTCTGAGAGAGGTTCTTGCAGTGGGGAGGCGAGGGTGTGGGGATGGCAGGATCTGAGAGAGGTTCTTGCAGTGGGGAGGCGAGGGTGAGGGGATGGCAGGCTCTGAGAGAGGTTCTTGCAGTGGGGAGGCGGAGGTGTGGGGATGGCAGGCTCTGAGAGAGGTTTTTGCAGTGGGGGAGGCGAGGGGTGTGGGGATGGCAGGCTCTGAGAGAGGTTCTTGCAGTGGGGAGGCGAGGGTGTGGATGGATGGCAGGCTCTGAGAGAGGTTCTTGCAGTGGGGAGGCGAGGGTGTGGGGATGGCAGGCTCTGAGAGAGGTTCTTGCAGTGGGGAGGCGAGGGTGTGGATGGATGGCAGGCTCTGAGAGAGGTTCTTGCAGTGGGGAGGCGAGGGTGTGGGGATGGCAGGCTCTGAGAGAGGTTCTTGCAGTGGGGAGGCGAGGGTGTGGGGGATGGCAAGCTGAGAAAGAGGTTCTTACAGTGGGGAGGCGGGGATGGCAGGCTCTGAGAGAGGTTCTTGCAGTGGGGAGGCGAGGGTGTGGGGATGGCAAGCTGAGAAAGAGGTTCTTGCAGTGGGGAGGCGGGGATGGCAGGCTCTGAGAGAGGTTCTTGCAGTGGGGAGGCGAGGGTGTGGGGATGGCAGGCTCTGAGAGAGGTTCTTGCAGTGGGGAGGCGAGGGTGTGGGGATGGCGAGGCTCTGAGAGAGGTTCTTGCAGTGGGGAGGCGAGGGTGTGGGGATGGCAGGCTCTGAGAGAGGTTCTTGCAGTGGGGAGGCGAGGGTGTGGGGATGGCAGGCTCTGAGAGAGGTTCTTGCAGTGGGGAGGCGAGGGTGTGGGGATGGCAGGCTCTGAGAGAGGTTCTTGCTGGCTGTCACCACACTAGTTATAAATATTAAGATCAGAATTTATATTATTTTATGAAGAAACATACAATAGATCAAACTTGCTCTTGAAACCGCATTTTAGGGAGAAAATTGAGCAAAATCTTAATATTTTGTATGAAATTAATTTTTTTTATCAGTTTTTGGTTTTTTTTTTTTTTAGTGTTTCCACTTAAGTAAATTTTTTAGCTTAAAAAGCGTCGGAATTTTGTAACTAAAATTTTTTGACAGGAAACGCCTCAGACGTTCCTGAAACAGTGACATATGCCGTAAAAAAAATTATTATCATACTTCACAATTATTTTTAAATATGAAAATTTCACGTCCCACCACTACCACATAATTCCTCCATATATGTACGTATGTATATATGAGGTATTTTTATGTTGTGAGGTGTTATTATGTTGTACAATGTGTATATTTCCATTCTGTAGCAGGAAGATCAGTTCTGTGGCGCACACTGCAAGTGAGAGACCTCGGGAACGTTGTTCACGTTACCTCCTATGATACGGCTTCGTACAGTGATCGGTCTGTGTTGCTGTCCTGGCGTTAGCTGAGAGAAGTAACCTGCCTTAACCTTTATGTACATTTTAAACCATCGTTCACACGCCATAGATTGTCTCTGCGTACCACAGTGGTGCACAAGTTTGTTTTATAATTATGAAGACGAGGCCTGGAAAGTCAGTTTTAGCAGGGAAGAGCTTTATTGACTTACGTTTCACCCACACTGGTGCCGAAACGTCGTAAGTACACGCTTCCCTGCTTAAATCGTCTGTAAATTACTTATTTTATAATTAGGTTAATATATATTTTTTCCCCCTCCCTTGCTCATTACATCCCTCTAAATTTTTCTTTAGTTTTGTTTTATTTATAAAACTTAATCAGGCCGCTGGGGCTCATTACATTAAGGTTCATTCTTAGAACAGCCACACAATTTTAACTCCACAGGCAAGGGTTAAATAGAGGCGATACCGTAATATACACAAGTATCCTGCTGTTGCTTGCAACTTCCGCACTGAGAATATAACACTTGTTATTATTATTATTATTATTATTGATTATTTTTATTATTATTATTTTATTATTATTATTATTATTATTATTGTTATTATTTATTATTTTATTCAGGAAGCGATACATTCCTGAGAACCATTCTTCACCTTCAGAATGTGAGGCAATAAAGTTTGATCGGAGGAAAGGAAGGTTAGCTGTCAGTTCCTTCAATCTAGAGCCCTTTATCAGTATCAAAGGTGATTTTCCCCACTGTCCTCCCAGGAGGGGTGAGAAATTTTGGTTATGGTGAATGTGCTGACCTTAATCATTCGGGTCAAGAGGACCCGTAATCAGGCTGACACCTGGGGTAGGGGGGGAAATGGTCTTCCCCCCTAAACACGCACTGTTTCACCCCTTAATGGGGGGGGGTG
>NW_026466850.1:0-17315 GCF_026875155.1 Cherax quadricarinatus
CTTTTAAAAAATTTTGGGGTCTTTGGGTGTTCTCTCACATAATTAGTTTGGGGGTGTTCTTCTTAATGTGGTTTTTGGGTTTCTCAATTAATGGAGTTTGGGGGTTTTCTCATATATTGAGTCTTGGGTGTTTTCACTTTTGTGGTCTTGTGGGGGTTCTCTCACTATAATTAAGGGGTGGGGTTTTTTTGTTTTGGGGTTTTTTCACATTATTTGGGTTTTTTCTTCACTAAAAAGGAGTTTTGTGGGTGTTTTCTTTTTTTTTTAAAATAATTTGGAGTCTTGTGGTGTTTCTCTCACTATAATGGGAGTTTGGGGGTGTTCCTAAAATTTTATGTGATCTTGGGGTGTTTTCTCCTTAATTGGTTTTGGGGGTTCTCCATATATTGAGTCTTGGGGTGTTCTCCATAAAATGAGTCTTTTTGGGTTCTCTCCAAAAAGTGATTTGTGGGTGTTTTCACTTTGATTTTTTGGGGTTTTTTTTTTGGGTGGGGTTTTCTCTCCTTTGGCTTTTGGGGGGTTTTTTCCCTTTAAGGATTTTTGGGGGTTTTTTTGGGTTTGTTTTCTCCTAAAACGTGGTATTTGGGTGTTCTTTACATTTAGTTTTTGTGGTTTTCTCTCACTTTTTGGGTTTGTGGGGTTCTCTCATATCGGGGGTCTTTTTGGGTTTTCTCCTATAATGTGAGTTCGTGGGTTTTTCAATTTGAGTTTGGGGGTTTCTCTCCTTAATGTGGTCTTGGGGGTGTTCTCTCACTATAAAGTGGGTTTGTGGTGTTCTTCATTAAAGTGAGTTTTTTGGTGTTCTCTCACTTTTAAAGGAGTCTTGGGGAGTTCTCTCACTTTAATGGGTCTTGTTGGGGTTCTCTCATATTTTTGAGTCTTTTGGGTGTTCCCTTTTATAATGTGAGCTTGGGTGTTTCTCACTAAATGTGAGCTTTGGGTGTTCTCTCCTAAAATTGGTTTGGGGTGTTTCAACTAAATGGATCTTGTGGGTTTCTCTCAATTTTAAAAGTGTGTCTTTTGGGGGGTTTTCTCAAAAATTGGTTTGGGGTTTCCTCCCCTTAAGGTGGTTGTGGGGGTTTCTCTGTAAAAGTGAGTTTGGGGGGGTTTTTCTCATATAAAGGGTCTTGGGGGTTTTCTCACTAAATTGGGTCTTGTGGGTGTTCTCTCCTAAAATGGAGTTTGGGGTGTTCTCTCACTTTAAACGTGAGTTTGTGGGGGTTCTTTTTACATAAAATGGTTTTTTGGTGTTCTCCCACTTAATATAGTCTTGGGGTGTTTCCCCCTATAATGTGGGGTTTTGGGGTTTTCTCACTTAATGTGAGTTTGGGGGGTGTTTTCTCCCTATAGTGAGTCTTGGGGTGTTTTTTCATATAAATTTTGTCTTGGGTGTTTTCACTATAAAATTTCTTGTGGGTGTTTTCATTAAAAAGGGGGTCTTTGGGGTTTCTATAATTGAGTTGGGGTTTTCTCCTTAAAGTGAGTCTTGGGGGTTTTTTCTACATTTGGAGTCTTGTGGTGTTCTACTTTAAAAGGGGATCTTGGGGTGTTCTCCACTAAAAGGGGATTTGGGGGGTTTCTCTCTAAAATTTAGTCTTGTGGGTTTCCATATAATGTGAGTCTTGGGGGTGTTCCTACTATAAAGGGTCTTGTGGGTGTTCTCTAATTAAGGAGTCTTGGGGGTTCTCTCATTTTTAGTTTGGGGGGTTCTCTACTTTAATGTGATCTTTTGGGGGGTTTCTTTTTAAGGGGTTTGGGTGTTCTCTCCCTATAATTGAGTTTGGGTGTTCTTCCTTTTAAAGTTGTTTTTGGGTGTTTTCACTATAATGGAGTTTGGGGGGGGGGTTTCTCAATTTTATGTGAGTCTTGGGGGTTTCTAAAATGTGATTTGGGTGTTTTCAATTTTGTGGGCTTGGGGGTTCTCTAATATAATGTGAGTCTTTTTGGGGGTTTCTCCTTTAAATTTTTTTTGGGTTTTTTCTCACTAAAAGTGGGTTTTGGGTGTTTCTAACTTAATGGGTCTTTTTGGGGGTTCTTCAATATGGTTTTGGGGTGTTCTCTACTATAAGTGTTTTGGGGGGTGTTTTTCTTTTAAAGTGAGTTTGGGTTTTTCTTAATATTTTTGTGATCTTGGGGGTGTTCTTCATATAAAATGAGTTTTGGGGTTTTTTCAATTTTAATGTGAGTTTTTGTTCTTCTATATTTAGTTTTTTGGGTGTTCTCTACTTAAAGTACTTGGGGTGTTTTTCTCTTTAATGAGTTTTTGGGGGTTTCTCAATATAAGTGGTTTTGGGGGTTCAAATAATGGAGTTTGTGGGGGTTTCTTCTAATAAATTTGGGCTTGGGGTGTTCTCTCCTTAATTTTGGGCTTTGGGTTTTCCCTTTAAGTGATTTTTTGGGGTTCTCTCAATAATTTAGTTTTTGGGGGGTTTCTCACTTAATGTGGTTGGGGGTGTTCTTCATATAATGTGAGTTTGTGGGTGTTCCTCATAAAATGTGGTCTTGGGGTGTTCTCTACTAAAAAGTAGCTTGTGGGTTCTTCATTAAAAGGAGTCTTTTGGGGTTTCTACTTTTAATTGGTTTTTGGGTTTTTACTCAAAAATTGATCTTGGGTTTTCTCACTTTTAATTTAGTCTTTGGGGTGTTCTTTTTAAAAAATTTCTTGGGGGTGTTCTCTACTTTAAGGGGTTTGTGGGTGTTTCAATATAATGTGGTTTGGGTTTTTTCCCCCTAAATGGGGGTTTTTGGGGTTTCTTTAACTATAAGTGAATTTGGGTGTTCTCCCTTAAAGTAAGGGGTTTTTTTGGGGGGGTTCTCTACTATAATGTGAGTCTTGGGGTTTTCCTCACTTTTTGGGTTTCCCTTGGGGGTTTTTTTCTCTCCAAAATTGAGTTTTGGGGGGTTCTTCACTATAAAGTGGTCTTTGTGGGTGTTTTTCACTAAAAATGGTTTTTTGGGGGGTTTCCATATAAATTTATCTTTTTGGGTTTTCACATAATGTGATTTGGGTGTTTCTCATAAATGTAGTTTTTTGGGGGTTCTTCCTTAGTGGTCTTTTGGGTTTTTTCCCTAAATTTAGTCTTTTTGGGGGTTTTTTTCCTATAAATTTATCTTGTGGGGGTTTTCCCCACTATAAAATTTTTGGGGTTTTTTTTTATTTTTTTTTGTTTTCACTAAATGTGAGTTGGGGGTGTTCTCCTTAAAGTAGTCTGGGGGTTTTTTTTATTGGGGCTTGGGGGGGTTCTCTCATTAAAAGTGATTTTTGGGTTTTCTAAATAAAATTGAGCTTGGGGTGTTTCTCTAAAATGAGTCTTGGGGATCTCTCCCATATTTTGGGGTTTTTGGGGGGTTCTTCACTAATTGAGTTTTGGGGGGTTTTCTCTATATAAGGGGTCTTGGGGTGTTCCCACTTTAAAGTGGTTTGTGGGTGTTTTTCATTTTAAATTGGGGTTTTTGGGGGGTTTTTTTTTACTTAAAATGTAGTCTTTTGGGGGGGTTTTATATAAGTGAGTTTGGGGTGTTCTTCCCCTATAATTCTTTTGGGTGTTCTCCACTTAATTGGTCTTGGGGGTGTTCTCTAAAATAAAGGAGTTTTGGGGTGTTCTCTAAATTTTTGGGGTTTTTGGGGGGTTCTCTCATATAATGAGTCTTTTTGGGGGGTTTTTCACTTAAAGTGAGTTTTGGGGTGTTTCCACTATTTGTGAGTCCGTTTGGTTTCTCTCCTTAAAGTGAGTCTTGGGGTGTTCTTCCATAAAGAATTTGGGGGTTTCTTCCATTTTTGTGAGCTTGGTGTTCTTCAATTTTGTGGGCTGGGGGTGTTCCTACTTTTGGATCTTGTGGGTGTTCTTCTATAATTTTAGTTTGGGGTTTCTTCATTTAAAGGATCTTGGGTGTTTTTTTCCTAAATTGGTTTGGGGGTTCTCTACTAAAGTGAGTCTTTTGTGTTCTCACTTAATGGGTTTTGGTGTTTCTCTTAATGGAGTTGTGGGTGTTCTCTCTATATGTGAGTCTGGGGTTTTTCACATAATTGAGCTGGGGTGTTCTCCACTAATGATCTTGTGGTGTTTCTCACTAATTGAGTCTGGTGTCTCTAATTGAGTTTGGGGTTCTTCACTAATGGAGTCTTGGGTGTCTCTTTATGTGAGTCTTGTGGTGTCCTCACTATATGTGGTTTTGGTTTTCCTTATGTGTTTGGGGTTCTCCATTATGTGATCTTTGGTGTTCTTCACTAAGTGAGCTGGGTGTTCTCTCACTAAGTAGTCTTGTGTTGTTTCTCATAATGGAGTCTTGGGTTTCTCTACAATGTGAGTTTGGGGTGTTCTCAATTAGTGTTTGGGTGTTCTTATTAATAGAGTCTTGGTGTTCCTACTAATAGCTGGGGTTTCTCTTATTGAGTCTTGGTGTCTTCACTATAAGGGTCTTGGGTGTTTCCACATAAGTAGTTGTGGGTTTCTCACAATGTGAGTTGTGGGTGTTCTCCTTACGTTAGTCTTGTGTGTTCCCACTAAAGTGTTTGTGGTGTTCTCACTAATGTAGTCTTGTTTTCTCCTATATTGAGTTGTGGGGTTCTATCACTAATTATTTTGGGTTTCTTCATTATGTAGTCTGGTGTTCTATTAATTGAGTCTGTGGTGTTCTCCACTTTATGTGGCTTGGGGTGTCTCTCATTTGAGTCTTGGGGTATCTCACTTATGTGAGTCTGGGGTGTTCTCTAAATGATCTTGGGTGTCTTCACTATGTGAGCTTGTGGTTTCTCTCACTAAGTGTCTTGGTGTTCTTATATGGAGTCTTTGGGTTTTCTCATATAGTGGTCTGTGGTGTCTTCACAAATGTGTCTTGGGTTCTCTACTATAGTGAGTTTGTGTTGTCTAATAAAAGTTCTTGGTGTTTCATATAATATGAGCTGGGGTGTCCTACTATAAGTGTCTTGGGGTGTTTCTCCATTGTGAGTTTGGGGTTTTCACTATATGGAGTCTGGGTGTTTTATATAATGGAGTTGGGGTTTCTCCATTAAAGTGGTCTGGGTTCTCTCTTATTGAGTCTTGGGTTTCTCTCAAATGTAGTCTGGTGTTCTTTCCTATATGAGTTTGGGGTTTCTCACTAATGTGATTGTGGGGTTTCTCACTATATTGAGCTTGATGTTTCTCTATAATGTGGTCTTTGGGGTTTTTCTCCTATAGTAGTGGGGTGTTTCTCTTAAGTGATCTTGGTGTTCTCTCATATAATGTGAGTCTGTGGGTGTTTCTCAATATGAGTCTTGGGGGTTTTCACTTAATTGTCTGGGGTGTCTCCACTATAATGTGAGTCTTGGGGTGTTCTCACTTATTGATTTTGTGTTCTACTAAATTGAGTCTTGGGGTTTTCCTTATGAGTTTGTGGTGTCTCTCACTATAATGTAGTTTGGGGTTTCTTCATATAATGTGTTTGGGGTTCTTTATGTGGTCTTGGGTGTTCAATGGGTTTTTGGGTGTTCTCTCTTAATGTGTCTGTGGTGTTTTCACTATATGAGTCTTGGGGTGTTTCTACTATATGGAGTTTTGGGGTTCTCTCGTATGTATTTGTGGGTGTTTCTCAATAATTGAGTTGGGGTGTTCTTCATTAATGGAGTTTGGTTGTCTCACTAAATGTGGTTGTGGTTTTTCAATAATGTTTTTGGTGTTCCATATAGTAGTCTGTGGTGTTCTCTCACTAATGGAGTTGGGGTGTTTCTCACTATAATTAGTCTTGTGGGTGTTCTTCCTAAGTAGTTTGTGAGTTCTCACTTAAGTGTTCTTGTGGTGTTTCTACTATAATGTGTTTGTGGTTCTCTCCTTAATGGCTTGTGGGTTCCTCATTAATGTATCTTGTGGGTGTTCTTCATATATGTGGTCTGGGTGTTTCTTCATTGTGAGTTGGTGGTGTTCTCTCACTTATGAGTTTGGTTTCTCTCACTTATGTGATCTTGGGGGTTTCTCTATAATGAGTCTTGGGGTGTTCTCTCAATAGTGAGTCTTGGGGTGTTTCTCCATAAGTGAGTTGAGTGTTCCTCATTAATGGAGTCTTGCATGTTCTCTCACTATAATGGTTGGGTGTTCCTCACTTATGTGAGCTTGGTGTTTTCACTATAATGTGAGTTTGTGGTTCCATAATGTGAGTTTGTGTGTTTCTTCACTAAAGTGAGTCTTGGGGTGTCTCTCACTATAATGAGTTGTGGTGTTCTCTCTATATTGTGTGTCTCAAATATGAGTCTTGGTTTCCACTAATGGAGTTGGGGGTGTTTTTATGTAGTCTGGGTTCTCATATAAGTAGTCTTGGCGTTTCGAATGTGAGGTTTCTATATATTAGTTTTCAAATGGTCTTGGGGGTTCTCATATATGTGTCTTGGGGGTTTCTCATAATTGATTGTGGTGTTCTCATATAAGTGTCTGTGGTTTTCTAATGTGAGTTGGGTTCTTTTGAGTTGGGTTTCTCTAATTAGTCTGGGGTGTTCTTATATGTGGTTTTTAGGTTCTCATATTAGTTTGGGGTTTCTCTACTGATGTGGTTGGGGTGTTCTTTAAGGTCTTGGGTTCCTCATTTTTGAGTTTGGGTTCTCATATGGTTGGGTTCTCTCATAATGTGGTTTGGGTGTTCATTAATGTGTTTGGTGTTCTCTCACTTGTGTCTTGTGGTGTCTCACTTAAGTGAGTCTTGTGGTTCTCCTAATGTGAGTCTTGAGGTGTTCACTATGGGTTTGGTGTTTTCCTAATTGAGTATGTGGGTGTTCTCTTGGTTTGGGGTGTTCTTCCTATATATGATCTGTGGTTTTCATTAATTGAGCTTGTGGGGTTCTCTCCACTATAATGTGAGTCTTTTGGGTGTTTTCTCACTATAATGTGAGTCTGGTGGGTGTTCTCTCACTATAATGTGAGTCTCGGGGGTTTTCTCTCACTATAATGTGAGTCATGGGGGTGTTCTCCCACTATAATGTGAGTCTTGTGGGTGTTCTCTCACTATAATGTGAGTCTTGGGGGTGTTCTCTCAATATGAGTCTTGGGGGTATTCTCTCACTATAATGTGAGTCTTGGGGGTGTTCTCTCACTATAATGTGAGTCTTGTGGTGTTCTCTCACTATAATGTGAGTCTTGTGGGTGTTCTCTCACTATAATGTGAGTCTTGTGGGAGTTCTCTCACTTTAATGTGAGTCTTGTTGGTGTTCTTTCACTATAATGTGAGTCTTGTTGGTGTTCTCTCACTATAATGTGAGTCTTGTGGTTGTTCTCTCACTATAATGTGAGTCTTGTGGGTGTTCTCTCATATAATGTAGTCTTTGGGGGTTTTCTCCTCACTTAATGTGATCTTTTGGGTGTTCTCTCACTATAATGTGAGTCTTGTGGGTGTTCTCTCACTATAATGTGAGTCTTGTGGGTGTTCTCTCACTATAATGTGAGTCTTGTGGGTGTTCTCTCACTATAATGTGAGTCTTGTGGTGTGTTCTCTCACTATAATGTGAGTCTTGTGGTGTTTCTCACTTAATGTGAGTCTTTGGGGTTCTTTCTCACTATAATAGTGAGTCTTGTGGGTGTTCTCTCACTACAATGTTAGTCTTTGGTAGTTCTCTCACTATAATGTGAGTCTTGTGGGTGTTCTCTCACTACAATGTTAGTCTTGTAAGTGTTCTCTCACTATAATATGAGTCTTGTGGGTGTTCTCTCACTATAATGTGAGTCTTGTGGGTGTTCTCTCAATATAATGAGTCTTGGGGGTGTTCTCTCACTATAATGTGAGTCTTTGGGGTGTTTTCTCACTATAATGTGAGTCTAGTGGGTGTTCTCTCACTATAATGTGAGTCTTGTGGGTGTTCTCTCACTATAATGTGAGTCTTTGGTATTTTCTCACTACAATGTGATCTTGGGGTGTTTCTCTCACTAAACTGTGAGTCTTTGGGTGTTCTTTACTATAAGTGGTCTCGTGGGTGTTCTTCAATGTGGTTGGGGTTTTCTTCACTATAATGTGAGTCTTGGGGTGTTTTCTCTCACTATAATGTGAGTCTTGTGGGTGTTTCTCACATATATGTGAGTCTTGTGGGTGTTTCTCTCACTATAATGTGAGTCTTGTGGGTTCTCTCATTTAATGTGAGTCTTGTGGTGTGTTCTCTCACTATAATGTGAGTCTTGTGTGGTTTCTCTCACTTAATGTGAGTCTTGTGGGTGTTCTCTCACTATAATGTGAGTCTTGTGGGTGTTCTTCACTATAATGTGAATTGTGGTGTCTCTCACTATAATGTGTGTCTTGGGGTGTTTCTCACTATAATGTGAGTCTTGGGGGTGTTCTCTCACTATAAGTAGTCTTGGGGTGTTCTCTGAAGTGATTTTGGGGTGTTCTCTACTATAATTGAGTCTTTGGGGTGTTCTCTCACTATAATGTGAGTCTTGTGGTGTTTCTCTCACTATAATGTGAGTCTTGGGGGTCTCTCAACTATAATATGAGTTTTTGGGGTGTTCTCTCACTATAAAGTGAGTCTTTGGGGAGTTCTCTCACTTAATGTGAGTCTTGTGGGTGTATTCCCCACTAAATTGAGTTTATTGGGTGTTCTCCATTATAATGTGTGTCTTGGGGGTGTTCTCTCATATAAGTGAGTTTGGGGTTTCTCTCACTAAATGTATTTGGTGTTTCTCCACTATAATGTGAGTCTTTTGGGTTTTCTCTCAAATTGAGTCTTGGGGTTTCTCTCCCAAAATGTAGTCTTGGGGTTTTCTCTCACTATAAATTTATCTGTGGGTTTCTCCTCAATTAATGTGAGTCTTGTTGGGGGTTTCCCCACTTAAAAGTGATCTTGTAGGGTGTTCTCTCATTATAAGTGAGTTTGTGGGGTTCTCTCCCTATAATGTTAATCTTGTTGGGGGTTTTTCTCACTATAATTGGGGAGTCTTTGGTGTTCTTTCAACTATGTGAGTCTTGTGGTTGTTCTCTCACTATAATGTGAGTCTTGGGGGTGTTCCCCTAACTTAATGTGAGTCTTGGGTTTCTTAATATAGTTGACGTCTAGGGGTGTTCTCTCACTAAATTGAGTCTTGGGGGTTTTCCTCACTATAATGTGAGTCTTGTGGGTTTCTCTCTATAATGTGAGTCTTGTGGTTTCTCCTTCCCAACTATTTATGAGTCTTGGGTGTTCTCTCACTATAAAGGTTTAGTCTTGTGGGTGTTCTCTCACTTAATGTGGTCTGTGGTGTTCTCTCACCCAAAATGTTTAGTCTTGTGGGTGTTCTCTCACTACAATGTTAGTCTTGTGTGTTCTCTCTCTATAATGTGAGTCTTGTGGTGTTCTCACTAAATGTTAGTCTTGTGTGTTCTCTCACTAAAATGAGTCTTGTTGTTTTCTCTCACTATAAGTAAGTCTTTTGGTGGGTTTTCTCACTATAATGAGTCTTGTTTGGGGTTCTCCTCACTATAATGTGAGTTTGTGGGTGTTTTCCACTATAATTGGGGTCTGTTTGGGGGTTTTTCTCACTATTATGTGAGTCTTGGGGGTTTCTCTCACAAATGAGTCTTGGGTTTTCTCACTATAATGTGAGTCTTGGGTGTTTTTTCTCACAATAAAGTGAGTCTTTTGGGTGTTCCTTTACTTTAAAAAGTGAGTCTTGTGGGGTTCTCTCACTATAATGTGAGTCCTTGGGGTTCCTCAAACTCCTCACTTAATGTGAGTCTTGTGGTGTTCTCTCACAAAATGTGAGTCCTTGTGGGGGTTCTCTCACTATAATGTGAGTTTTTTGGGTGTTCTCTCCACTAAATGAGTCTTGTGGGGTTCTCTCACTTAATTTTGAGTCCCTTTTGGTGTTTTCTACTTTAATGTGAGTCTTGGGTGTTCTCCCCACATAAATGTGAGTCTTGGGGGTGTACTCTCACTATAATTTGAGTCTTGTGGGTGTTCTCTCACTATAAGGGGAGTCTTTGGGGTGTTCCTAACTATAATGTGAGTCTTGGGGTTTTCCTCTCACTATATGATTTTAGTCTGGGGTGTTCTCTCACTATAGGGGAGTTTGTGGGTTTCCTCTGAATGGAGTCTTGGGGGTGTTCTCTCTCCATATAAAAGTGAGTCTTGTGGTGTTCTCTCACTATAAGTGAGTCCCTTTTGGTGTTCTCTACTTAATGAGTCTTGTGGTTTTCTTCACTATAATGTGAGTCTTTTGGGTTTTTCTCACTATAATGTGAGTCTTTGGGGGGTGTTTCTCTCAAATATAATGTGAGTCTTGGGGTTTTCTCTCACTATAATGTGAGTCTTGGGGGTGTTCTCCACTATAATGTGAGTCTTGTGGGTGTTCTCTCACTATATGTGATCTTGGGGTGTTTCTCCTAAATTGATCTTGGGGGGATTCTCTCACTATAATGTGAGTCTTGGGGGTGTTCTCCCACTTAATGTGAGTCTTGTTGGGGGTTCTCTCACTATAATGTGATCTGGGTGTTCCTCAATATGAAGTCTTGGGGGTTCTCTCACTTTGTGAGTCTTGGTGTTCCTCACTTTAAGATTGTGGGTTTTACTTGTGGGGTGTTCTCTCACTAAATGTGAGTCTTGTGGGGGTTCTCCCCACTTAATGTGAGTCTTGGGGTTTCTCTACTTTATTGTGAGTCTTGTTTTTTGTTCTCTAAAAAAAAAATGGAGTCTGGGGTGTTCTCTCATATAATGAAGTCTTGGGTGTTCTCTCACTATAATGTGAGTCTTGGGGTGTTCTTCTCATAAAAGTGAGTCTTGGGGGGTTCTCTCAATATAATGTCTTGAGGTGTTCCTCACTATAATGAGTCTTGTGGGTGTTCTCTCACTAAATGTGAGTCTTTGGGTGTTCTCTCACTATGTAGTCTTGTGGTTTCTCTCACTATAATGTGAGTCTTTGGGGGTTCTCTCACTATAATGTGAGTCTGTGGGTGTTCTCTCACTATAATGTGAGTCTTGTGGTTTTCTACTAAAATCTTTTGAGCCTTGTTGGTGTTCTCTCACTATAATTGAGTCTTGGGGGGTGTTTCCCTCACTTAATGTTGAGTCTTTGGGTTTCTCTCACTATAATGTGAGTCTTGGGTGTTCTCTCATATAATTGAGTTTGGGGTTTTCTCTCACTATAAGTGAGTCTTGGGGGTGTTCTCTCACTATAAGTGAGTCTTGGGTGTTCTTCTCACTAAAAATTTGGATCTTGGGTGTTCTTCTCAATATGACCTGGGTTATCTCTCACTAAAATGTGAGTCTTGGGGGTTCTCCTCACTTAATGTGAGTCTTGTGTGTTTCCCTCACTATAATGTGAGTCTTGTGGGGGTTTCTTCAATAATGTTTAGTCTTGTGGAGTTCCTCACCCTTTAATGAGTCTTGTTGGTGTTTCTTTTCACTATTTAAATTTAGTCTTTTGGGTTCTCTCACTATAAAGTGAGTCTTGGGTGTTCTCTCACTATAATGTGAGTCTTGTGGGGGGTTTCCTCAACTAAATGTGAGGGCTTTGGGGTGTTCTCTAACTTAATGTGAGTCTTGTGGGTGTTTCTCATATAATGTGAGTCTTGGGGTGTTCTCTCACTATAATATGAGTCTTGGGGTGTTTCTCTCACTATAATGGGGAGTCTGGGGTGTTCTCTCATAATTGAGTCTTGGGGGGTTCCTCACATATAATGTGAGTCCTTGGGGTGTTCTCTCTCACTATAATGTAGTCTTGGGTGTTCTCTCACTATAATGTGAGGGCTTGTGGGTGTTTCTCCTCACTAATATTCCTTCCTTCTTAAATGTTTAGTCTTGTTGTGTTCTCATTAAAAGTGAGTCTTGGTGTTCTCTCACTAAATGAGTCTTGTGGGTGTTCTTCACTATAAATTATCTTTGGGTGTTCTCTCCACCTTTTAAAGTGAGTCCTTGTGGGGTTTCTCACTATAAGTGAGTCTTTGTGGGTTTTCTCAAATAATTGAATCTGTGGGTGTTTCCTTCCCACTATTGTGAGTCTGGGGGGTGTTCTCTCACTAAAATGTGAGTCTTTGGGGTTTTCCTCAATATGTGAGTCTTGGGGTGTTCTTCCTATAAGTGAGTCTTTGGGTGTTCTCTCACTTTAGTGATCTGTGGGTGTTTCTTCAATATTCTGGGGGTGTTCTCCTAAATGTGAGTCCCTTGGGGGTTTCCTCACTATAATGTTTAGTCTTTGGGTGTTCTCTCACTATATGAGTCTTGTTTGGGTTTTCTCCTCACTATAAGTGAGTCTTGTGGGTTTCCCCTCCCCTTTTTGAGTCTTGTGTGTTTCTCACTATAATTGAGTCTTGTGGGTGTTCTCCACATAATGGTCCTTGGGGT
This sequence comes from Cherax quadricarinatus, assembly GCF_026875155.1. Lineage (NCBI taxonomy): Eukaryota > Metazoa > Arthropoda > Malacostraca > Decapoda > Parastacidae > Cherax > Cherax quadricarinatus. Next base: position 12,269 of record NW_026466850.1, read on the forward strand.
TCTCTCACTTAAAATTTAGTCTTTGGGTGTTCTCTACTAATATGGAGTTTTTGGGGGTTTCTTCACAAATAAAGTCTTTGGGGTGTTTTCTCACTAATTGATCTTGTGTTTTTTTTTTTCCTTTTTTGGGGTGTTCTTCACTTAAAAGGTCTTTTGTTCTCCAAATATATGAGTTCGTGGGTGTTCTCACTAATAATGTGAGTCTTTTGGGTTTATTTCTCTTTTTAAAATGTAGTCCCTTTGGGTGTTCTCTCACTATAAAAGTAGTCTTGGGTTTCTCACTAATTTTCTTGTGGTGTTCTCTCACTATAATGGGGATCTTGGTGGTGTTCTCTAAATATAAGTGAGTCTTGTGGGTGTTTCTTTTATATAAAATGTAGTTTTTGGTTTCTCTCACTATAATGTGATCTGTGGTGTTTTCCTCACTATAGATGGTCCCCTTTTGGGGGTGTTCTCTACTTAATGTGAGTCTTTGGGGTGTTTCCTCCTATTTTATTTTTGGGGTTTTCTCACTATAAAATGGAGTCTGTGGGTGTTCTCCCCAAAAATGTGAGTCTTGGGGTGTTTCTCCCTATAATGTGAGTCCTTGGGGTGTTTTCAATAAAGTCTTTGGGTTTCTCCACTAATAAAGTGTCTGTGGGGGGTGTTCCTCACATAATGTGAGTCTTTGGGTGTTCTCTCACATAAGTGAGTCTTGGGGTGTTCTCTCACTATAAGTGAGTCTTGGGGTTCTCTCACTTAATTGAGCTTGGGGGTGTTCTCTCACTATAATGTGAGTCTTGTGGTGTTCTCTCACTATAACGGGGGAATCATTGGTGGGTTTCTCCTCACCCATAATGTGAGTCTTGTGGGTGTTCTCTCACTATAATGTGAGTCTTGGGGGTTTCTCTTACTATTGTACTGGTTTGGGGGTTTCTCTCACTATAAAGGGAGTCTTGGGGTGTTCTCTTCACTATAAAATGTGAGTCTTTTGGGGGTTTCTCTCACTATAAAGTGAGTCTTGTGGGTGTTCCTCTCACTATAGTGGCTATTTTGGGGGTTCTCTACTATATGTGAGTCTTGGGTGTTCTCCACTATTTAGTTGGGTTTCTCTCCATTAAATGTGAGTCTTGTGGGGTTTTCCTCAATATATGGAGTCTTGGGGTGTTTCTCTAAATATAGGGGTCTTGGGGTTCCTCTCTTTAATGGGGAGTCTTGGGGTGTTCTCCTCACTATAATGTGAGTTTGTGGGTTTTTCTCTCAATAAATGTGAGTCTTGGGGTGTTTCTCCATAATAATTGAGTCTTTGGGGTTTTCTCTCACTATAAAGTGAGTCTTGTGTGTTTTTCTCACTTAATTGTTTTGTTTTATCTTTTTCCTATAATGTGGGCTTGGGGTGTTTTCATCATAAAGTGGGGTTTTGTGGGGGTTTTTCTCCCACTATATGTGAGTCTTGGGGGTGTTCTCTCACTTAATGTGAGTCTTTGGGGTTTCTCTCATTTTAATGAGTTTGGGGTTCTCTCACTATAAGGAGTTTTGGGTTTTTCTCTCACTAAATTGTGTCTTGTGTGTTCTCTCACTATAATGTGATCTTTTGGGTGTTTCTCACTATAATGTGAGTTTGGGGTGTTCCCCTTCACAAGTGAGTCTTGTGGGGGTTTTCTCACTTAATGTGTTCTTGTGGGTGTTCTCTCACTATAAGTGAGATCTGGGGGTTCTCCCTTTAAAGTGAAATCTTGGTTTGGTGTTCCTCCACTATAATATGAGTCTTGTGGGGGTTCTCTCCTTAAATGAGTCTTGGGTGTCTTCTCACTTAATGTGAGTCTTTGGGTTTTTCCATAATTAATGTGTTCTTGTGGGTTTCCTCTCAATTCGTTTTGTTTGTTTGTTGTTTTCTTTTCACTATAATGGATTTTTTGGGTGTTCTTCCCTTTTAGTGAGTCTTTGGGGTGTTTCCTTTTCCACTATAATGTGAGGTCTTGTGGGTTTTTCTCCCCACTATAATGGATCTTGTGGGTGTTCTCTCACTATAATGTGAGTCTTGTGAGTGTTCAACATATAGTGATCTGTGGTGTTCTCTCCAAATTGGGTTTTCACTTAATGTGAGTCTTTGGGTGTTTCCTCCTATAATGTGAGTCTTGTGGGGTTTCTTACTAAAATATGATTTTGGGGGTTCTCTACTATAAGTGAGCTTGTGGTGTTCTTACTATAATGTTTGTGGTTCTCTCACTAAATGAGTCTTTGGGTTTTCTCACAAATGTTAGTTTGTAGGTGTTCTCTCACTATAATGGGTCTGTGGGTGTTTCTTTATAAATGTGAGTTGTGTTTCTCCTCCTAATTATTGATTTTTCTTCTCCTTATATGTAGTTTGGGGTGTTCTCCTCTAAGTGAGTCTTGTGGGTTTCTCCCCATATATTGATTTTGGGGTTTTCTTCCCCTTAATTGAGTTATGGTGTTTTCATTAAATTTAGTCTTTGGGGGTTTTCTATATAATGAGAGTCTTTTGGGTGTTCTCCCCCCACTATAATTTTGAGTCTGGGGGGGTTTCTCTCACTAATAGTCTTTGGGGTTTCTACATAAGATCTTGGGGTGTTTCCACTAAATGAGTCTGGGGTGTTCTCTCCAATTGGTTTGGGGTTTCTCACTAATAATTGAGTCTTTTGGGGTGTTTCTCACTAAATGTGAGTTTGGGTGTTTTCCCTTTTTTTTTTTCTTACTTAAAAGTGATTTGGGGTTTTTTACTATAATTTGAGTTTGGGGGTTTTTTTTATTAAAAGGGGGTTTTTTTTTGGGTTTTCTTAAATTTTTTGAGTTTGGGGTGTTCTTCATTTTAAATTTGGGTTTGGGTGTTTCTCTTAAAATTATTTGGGGGTTTTCCCATTTTTGTGTTTTTTTTTTCCCCAAATTTTTGGTGTTTTTCCAAAAAAAATTTGGGGGGTTTTTTCTTCATAAAATTTTGGGGTGTTTCCCCTTTAAAAATTTTTTGGGTTTTCTTAATTATTTTTTTTCCCTTTAAATTTTTTTTTGGGTTCTTCCCCAAATGAGTCTTTGGGGGGGGTTTTAATTTTTTTGGGGTTTTTTTTTATTTTGGGGTTTTTATTTTTTTGGGGGCCCCCTTTTGTTTGTTGTGTTTTCCCTTAAAAAGAGTCTTGGGGGTTTTCCTTCCATAAATTGAGTCTTTTGGGGTTTTTTCACTAAATGTGAGTTTTGGTGGGGTTTTACTTAATTAGTTTTTTTCCTATTTAAATTTAGTCTGGGGTTTCCCCCAAAATGGGCTTGGGGTTTCCTAAAAAGTTGGGTTTTTTTAATAAATTCAATTTTTGGGGGGGTCTTTTAAAGATTTTTTTATTTTTTTGGGTGTTTCCCTTAAATTATTTGGGTTTTTTTTATTTTGGTTGGGGGTTTTATTAAATTATTTGGGTTTTTTTCCCTTTTTATTGTTTGGGGTTTTTCCAAAAATTTTTGGTTTGGGGTTTCACTTTTTATTTTGGGGGGTTTTTCTCCAAATTGGTTTTTTGGGGGGGTTTTTTGTTTTTTTTTTTGGTTTGGGGGGTTCCCCTTTTTCCCCTATTTATTTTTTGGGGTTTCTCCAATTTTAATTTTGGGGTCTTGGGGGTTTTTTCCCTAAATATTGGGTGTTTTTTCTCCCTATATTTTGGTCTTTTTTCTTTTTGGGTTTTTCTCCTAAATGTGGGCTGGTTTCTTTTTTTTTCCTTAAATTGATTTTGGGGGGTTTTTTTTATAATGTAGTCGGGGTGCTCCCCATTTAATGAGTCTTTTGGGGGTTTCCTCATAATGGTCTTGGGGTGTTCTCTCAATAATTTGGGGTTTTTATTTTTTTTCTCACTTAAAAGGGGTCTTGGGGTGTTCCCACATAAGTGATTTGGGGGTTTTCCCCCCCCTTTTTTTTGGGGGTTTTTCCTTTTTATTTTGGTTTTTTTTTCTTTTTTCCCCAATTAAAAAGTGAGTTTGGTTTTTCTTCCTTAAAAATATTTTTTTTGTTTTTCTCACTTTTTGGATCGGGTTTTTCCCCACTTAAAGTGAGTCTTTTGGGGGTTTTCTATAAATGTGAAAGTCTTGGGGGTTTCCCCTAAAATTTTTTGGGGGTTCTTAAAAAAAAGGGGGGGTTTTTTTCCCATTTTTGAGCTTGGGGTGTTTTCCCAAAGTGAGTCTTGGGTGTTCTCTCACTTAAAGGGTCTTTGGGGTTTTCCCCACTTAATGTGGTCTGTGGGGTTCTTCATATAATTTAGTCTTTGGGGTTTCCAAAAATTTTTTTTGGGGGTTCTCCATAAATGTAGTCTTTTGGGGGGTTTTCCCCCATAAAATTAGTCTTGGGGGTTTCTTCCAAAAAATTTAGTTTGGGTTTCCTTAAAAATGACCTTTTTTTTTTTGGGGGGGTTTTCTTTTTTTTGGGGTTTTTGGGGTTTTCCAAATTTTCTTTTTGTTTTAAAGTTTTTGGGGGCTTTCCCCATAAATTTTTTGGGGGTTTTTTTACTTTTAATGTAGTTTTGTTTTCATATTTGGGTCTTTTTGGGGGCTCCCTAAAAATTTAGTTTTGGGGTTTTCCTAAATGTGAGTTTGGGGTGTTTCTCATATTGGTCTTGGGTTTCTCCCCTTTTAAGTGGTTTTTGGGTGTTCTCCCAAAAAATTTATTTTTTGGGGGGTTTCCCATTTTAAAATTGAGTCTTGGGTTTTTCCCCCCTTTAAAGGAGTCTTGGGTGTTTTCCCCTTTAATGTAGTTTGGGGGTTTTTCTTAATTTTGGTCTTGTGGGGTTCTCATAAAATGTATCTTTTTGTTTTCCCCCAAATTTTTATTTTTTTGGTTTTTTTTTGGTTTTTCCCTTTGGGTTTTGTTTCTCCCTTAATTGAGTCTGGGGGTTTTTTTTTTGGGGGTTTTGGGGGGTTTTTTTCCCTTTTAATGTGATCTTGGGGGTTTCCCTCAAAAAAATGGGGTTTGGGGGTGTTTCTTTCCCCTATAATTAGTCTTTTGGGGGGGGTTTTCTACTAAATGAGTTTGGGGTGTTTTTTCTCAAAAGGACTTTGGGGGGGGGGTTTTTCACATAATTAT
>NW_026466851.1:0-14940 GCF_026875155.1 Cherax quadricarinatus
TTGTCCCCCCCAGCACACACGGTCACTTCATTCCAATTTTGCTATATTGTCAAGTAATAAACATACCGGGTGGTCGTTTTTATACCCAGTGTAGTAGGATACTCGTGTAGTAGGTATCACAGGTAGTGGGTTATACCACAGTGTAGTAGGTATACCCCCCAGTGTAGTAGGTTACCACAGTTGTAGTAGGTAACACCCAGTGTAGTAGGTATACCACCAGTGTATAGGTTACTCACATGTAAGTGGTATACCCAGTGTAGTAGTATAAACTACAGTGTAGTTAGGTATACCACAGTGTAGTAGGTATACCACAGTGTAGTAGGTATACCACAGTGTAGTAGGTATACCACAGTGAGTAGGTATACCGCAGTGTAGTAGGTATACTACAGTGTATAGGTATACACAGTGTAGTAGGTATACCACAGTGTAGTTAGTATACCACAGTGTAGTAGGTATACCGCAGTGTAGTAGGTATACCACAGTGTAGTAGGTATACCACAGTGTAGTAGGTATACCGCAGTTGTAGTAGGTATACCTACAGTGTAGTAGGTATACCACAGTGTATAGGTATACTACAGTGTAGTAGGTATACCACAGTGTAGTAGGTATTACCGACAGTGTAGTAGGTATACTACAGTGTAGTAGGTATACCACAGTGTAGTAGGTATACTACAGTGTAGTAGGTATACCACAGTGTAGAAAGGTATACCACAGTGTAGTAGTATGTGTATAGCTACAGTGTAGTAGGTATACCACAGTGTAGTAGGTATACTACAGTGTAGTAGGTATACTGACAGTGTAAGTAGGTATACTACAGTGTAGTAGGTATACTACAGTGTAGTAGGTAACCACAGTGTAGTAGGTATACTACAGTGTAGTAGGTATACCACAGTGTAGTAGGTATACACAGTGTAGTAGGTATACCACAGTGTAGAAAGGGTATAACCGCAGTGTAGTAGGTATACCGCAGTGTAGTAGGTATCCCTACAGTGTAGTAGGTTATACCACAGTGTTAGTAGGTATACCACAGTGGTAGTAGTATACCACAGTGTAGTAGGTATACCACAGTGTAGTAGGTATACTACAGTGTAGTAGGTATACCACAGTGTAGTAGGTATACCACAGTGTAGTAGGTATACCACAGTGTAGTAGGTATAACCACAGTGTAGTAGATATACCACAGTGTAGTAGGTATACTACAGTGTAGTAGGTATACTACAGTGTAGTAGGTATACCACAGTGTAGTAGGTATACTACAGTGTAGTAGGTATACCACAGTGTAGTAGGGTATACACAGTGTAGTAGGTATACTACAGTGTAGTAGGTATACTAACAGTGTAGTAGGTATACTACAGTGTAGTAGGTATACTACAGTGTAGTAGGTATACCACAGTGTATTTAGGTATACTACAGTGTAGTGTAATAGTGTTATACCACAGTGTAGTAGGTATTTAAATTAACTACAGTGTAGTAGGTATACCACAGTGTAGTAGGTATACTACAGTGTAGTAGGTCACCTATAGTGTTGACACAAGCATTTAATTAATGTATACCTGAGGCCTCGTCATAGACCCGGTCTCGCGGGGGTCAACGCCCCCGAGGCTGGGTCTATGACGAGGCCTCGCGTTGGATCAGAGCCTGATCAACCAGGCTGTTAAAAGTATAGTATATATAAGCTATACTCCATAACTTCTTTTTAAGCTTGCATAATATATAAACTATCCATATAAACACAATAATTAATGTTATCAATTTGATTTGCTTGATTATTCCTGCTAGCAGAAGAACTTGCAAAACCAGGAACAGTTGAGAAGTTAGAAGACCAGTGGGTTGAGTGGTATTCTCTGGACACATCTTCACTAATAATAATGCATGTTGTAACAACCACACACCAGGACAACCCAACAAGGTAGGTGGTAGTTTAACCAATGGTAGCTCTACCTACATACATCTCTAATATACATTTACAAGAAACATGACTACAGTGATAGACATCAGAATAGATGAATATACTTAATCAGACGACCACTGTGCAGTCCCAAGCTTCGTATTTTAAGCCTATACTGAGTTATAACATAAATATGCTTAGGAGATAATCTAAAGTCAGTTTTGACTTATCACAAGCAGCCTGACAGTATGAATCTTATTTTCTGCAAATCATCAGCAGTCCATCACTCCCACAGTGTTGTTACCCCTCCCACATCACTCCCACATTGTTGTCACCCCTTCCACATCATTTCCAGTGTTGTCGCCTCTCCCACATCACTCACACAGTGTTGTCACCCCTTCCACATCATTTCCACATTGTTTGTTACCCCTCCCACATCACTCCCACAGTGTTGTCACCCTTCACATCATTTCCAGTGTTGTTCTCTCCCCACATCACTCACACAGTGTTCACCCCTTCCACATCACTTCCACAGTGTTGTTACCCCTCCCACATTACTCCCACAGTGTTGTCACCCTTCCCACATCACTCACACAGTGTTGTCACCCCTCCCACATCACTCCCACAGTGTTGTCGCCCCTCCCACATCACTCCCACAGTGTTGTCACCCCTCCTACAGTGGCTCCGGCTGGGTTACAAGTATCTTTGGCAGCTTAAATCCCCACCACCAGATGTAGACCAAACTAAATGTAAACTTTGCCAGATGGACTATTGTCACACCCTGCGTCATTATGTACTGGAGTGCGATAAAATTAAGGAATTAAGAGACAACTCACTTAGAAATGTTCAAGATGTGTATTTTATCCACAGTGGCATATTACAAACCTTTCTGGAAAATTGTAGTAATCCCACGTACTGTCCAAGTGAGTGTACAACGGAAGCCTGTAATTGTTTTACATGATGGTAGGATTGCTGGTGTCTTTTGTCTCATACACGTGCAAGATTTCAGGTACGTCTTGCTACTTCTACTTGCACTTAGGTCACACTACACATACATGTACAAGCATATATATACACACCCCTCTGGGTTTTCTTCTATTTTCTTTCTAGTTCTTGTTCTTGTTTATTTCCTCTTATCTCCATGGGGAAGTGGAACAGAATTCTTCCTCCGTAAGCCATGTGTGTTGTAAGAGGTGACTAACATGCCAGGAGCAAGGGGTTAGTAACACCTTCTGTATATATTGCTAAATTTAAAGAAACGTTGTTTTTCTGTTTAGGTCGCCCTGCCTCGGTAGGATACGGCCGGCTTCTTGAAAGATATTTGCATTAATAACTCATTGCAACTAATCAGGTGTGGTTGGTTCATTGCCTATGTAGCTTGTTCATCTATCACAACTTTGGGGTCCAGTCCCAGGACCCATTATGTACCTCTGTAATCTTTTTGACTACCGCCCACAGGATGGGTATGGCGTCCATAATAAATATTACTCCCTGACTCCCTCCACAGCAACACACACTGAGAGTCCTCGTCTCCCGGGTCAACACTTCATGTTGAAAAACCTGTTCCGTTGTTGCGCTGTTTAATATTGTGTGTGTGTGTGTGTGGTAGTTACAATGTCTGAATACCTGCAGTGTGTGGTGGTTACACTATTCAGTTTGATAGTTACAAGGTGGGAACACCACAGTGTGACTAGACTGCAAGGGACGGAGGGAGGATCTAAGGATGTTGAAAGAGACTGAAAAAAGAGTATTGGATTCAGGTTCAGTAACCCAGGACAACTCGGGTAAGATATTACCTGTTTCCATTAATTCTTTGACCTCGCCCCTCCCCCAGAATGTGATCCACGGCGGTGGCTTAACCGTTGGTACCTACTTACTAATAGGTGGACAGTGACAGCAGGTATAAGGTAACACCCAGATACCTACTTAATGCTAAGTGAACAGAGGCAGCGTGTGTAAGGTAACATGCCCAACGTTCCCACTGTGGTGGTGGGAACGAACCAAGGACCTTCAGTTGGGAGTTGAAGGTGCTACCACTTGAACCTCGAGTCCCAGGAGTGAAGGAAGAAAAGTAGTGGGAGAACTGGAGGGATAGATGGAGGGTGGATAGATGGGTGGAGGATAGTTGGGAGGATGGAGTCTTGGTTGTGGAGGGAGGGACAATAATGCCTCTAGGAGGGTGAGAGTGCAGTGTACCGCTACACTCACCTCTGTACCGCCGGCTGCACCACACGCACCTCCACCGTCATGATACAGGCAAGTCACACTTAACATACACTGAACTCGCAATACAGTTTATATGCAGGATATTACAATGTAACACTTTCCTCAGACTGTGTATAACAGCCTCTGGTAACAAGAGCAAGTACCCGGGTTTAATCTTGTGGGTTACCTGGAGTGCATTCCTGATGTCACCGCCCCCACGACCTGATGCCAGATCAGGTTTCCAGGTTGCTAGCCTGATCTGTCAAGCTGTTGGTGCCCTCCGTCCCCGGTCCTACGTGTACACCACAGTCAGGTGGATTAAATAAGTGGTTTGGAGAATTTGTGAAGTTCCTTCTTAAAGACAATCGAGTTGTTTATTCCCAAAACGTATGAGGGGAGGGTTATAAGAGTCGTGGACCTTTTTAAACACTTAGTGACTTCTCTCTGTGTACTCATCACTCTCCTGCTTATCACTGGAGGTATCCTGCACCGTCTGCCAAGACTTTTGGTTCATATTTAAAGATTTCTGGTGTGCAGAATTGTGACCAATCCCCCCAGCATCTTTCAGGTGTAGATTATCGTGCATCTTTCTCGCCTACGTTTCAAGGATTACAGTTCTAGGGACTTCAGTCACTCCTAGTAATTTAGTTGCTTGACAGAGTGTACGAGCTATGAAAATTCTCTGTACATTTATCCAGTTCTTTATTTTCTCCTGTTATAAAGGTCGTTGTTAATATACAGAGAACGAGTGACTTGAACAGTATCACTGGCTTGTCAACTGTTTTTTTTAAGTTCTACTTATCCAACTTATCAGTTTTCTCTCATTTGCGATAATACCATTGTTATGTTCCTTCAAGGTGAGATCTGACATTGTCACTCCCAGGTCTCTCACATTAGACTTACATCCTAATGAGTGATTTGAGTTTATATTTTTTCTCTAATCTTGTTTTTGTTCACCCATCCTTTTGTATCACAGTAAGTGAAGTTTGTCCCATTGACCAGATGATGATGTATGTGGTTCACTGGAAGAATTAACTGACATCAGCCTGGAGGCTCGCTGTCAGTGAATCACTGTCACACAGTGTTATGGTTTGTGTCCTTGACTGCAAATATAAACTGAAAAAGAAGTGGGGCGAATACAGTGCCCTTTGGGAATATAATTTCTCACGTACACCCCTTTGTTTTTCAATTTTTCCTTTTGCACACATTTTGGCCCCATTACCCCAGGTCGCATTTATCAATACTTTCGCGGGGTCAGTGTATTCTTTTTCTGCTTTTTTGCCTCTAGTGTAAGAAAAGACGTCGTAATATTATTATTATTATAAAAAGGGGGGAAAGCGCAAAAACCCGGAGGTTAAAACAGCCCTGGGGGGGGGGATGTGGAAGGCATTCAGGTTTAATTCGGGGAACTGGAGCACATACCCAAATTTCCCTAAATAAGAGCCCTCACCAACACAAAAACCCTTTCCCTTGAGGGACTGTCGAAATGAACCATCATTGCAACAAGCGGGAGCGACTACTTAACCTGGTTTGAACTGTTGCGACTGCGCGTGTTTATAAAGTTACTTCTTAAAACCCTTTTAAAAAAATCTTGATGATTGGGGCTCGCTCTAGGATCTTAGGAATTTTTTTCAATTTGTTTACCCCACCTTTTAAGGTGGGGATTATCATGGCTTTTAATGACTATGGGAGACTTCAGTGCCAACTTTTTCGTGAATATTTAAAGGCACCTAAGTACCCCCTATCTCTGATAACAGTTCATTTTTTCCACTAAACTAGTTGTTCATATTACTATCGCATTTGTTTTGTCTGAGATCAGCCTCACAACACTTTAGTGTAGTAACAACCTGGCCTGGAGTCTACCTGGATCAGGGACCCGCCGGGAGATCAACGCCCCTCGCGGCGGTTCAGCCACCCTCCCGGGAATCGGGGCCTGATTACTAGGGGGTTTCACGTAGTCCAACTTACAACCACAGCCCGGGGGGATCCGGCACTGATTTTTAATATCTGTAGAGCCCCTCTTAAAGGCAGCCAGGGGCTAGGGGAAATTTTCCCCTTTTCCTATAGAGGTGTTAAAAGTTTTGCCCCCGGGACATTTATTGTGCTTCTCTTAGTGTCAATGGCGCCCCCCTTTTTCACTGGGGATCATTTTGAAACGTCTCCACCCAAAACGCTTGGCCTGGGGGTTTAAAACGCCTCGCTTCACACGGTGGGGGCCGGGGTTTGTTCCCAGCCAATAAAAAACATTGGACGGTTTCTTTCCACCTTTGCTATTTTCCCCATCATAAATGGGTACCGGTTTTTAGTCGACGGGTTGGGCGCATCCTGGGACACTGACCTAAGGGGCCTGGCACAGACCGGGCCGCGGGGGCGTTGCCCCCCGGAACTCTCTCCAGTAAACGGTCAGTATATATTGAAAACTAAAAACTCTAGGAGGGTTTTTTCCTATACCCAGGATAAACTGAGCGTCAAAGATTTCTTTGTCACGACACCTTGACTCGCCTTCACACATGACTCCAGTGTGTCTGTTCTTTGGGGTAGACGCGACAAAACTGTCTATGGGCGTGGGGAACTGTGACCAAATAAAAACGTTACGCAGTCTACTTATAATCACGTCTACAAGTCTAGTGCTGTATACCCTTGTGGGTTAGCGCTTCTTTTGATTATAATAAAATACAATCGAGTGTCAGAAGGGGCACATTCTTGCTGAGCGTATATTTTATTTCGACTGACTAGTAATTCCTCGTATCACTTGGGGTCAGTCAGGTTGATGCCCGGCCCCCCCAAACCCCAACCCCCCCCATCCTTGACCCTACACCAGAATTAAGAACTATACGTTAGTTTTTACCGTTGCGTCAAAAAATTTTTTGTTTTCCTATATCCTTCTTCCCTTTTCCTTGCTGATCTTTTTCGATCCGGAAGGGAAGAGAGGTCCACTTTAGCTTGGTCAGGGGCGTCCCTCACCAGAATCAATACCTCCGGTTACCTGGGGGTTATTCCGGGGGGTCAACGCCCCCGCGGGGCCGTCCATGACCCCGGGCCTCCCGGTGAATCAGGCCTATCAAAACCCGGGTGTTACTGCTTGCCGCACGCATCCAACGACGAGCCCAGCCCAGCTGATCCGGCACTGACTTTTGGTATCTTCCACTCTCTTGAAGGCAGCCAGGGGGTTTTTTGGAAACCCCAATGCTTTTTTTTTTTTTATTTTTTTTTGGGGGGGGGGAACCCCAAAAAACCACCGGCCCCTTCCCCCCCAAAATTAGTGTGTATACCCTTTGGCTTACCTTTTTTATTTTTTTCTCGAGTGTAAAAGGGAATTTTGGAGGTTATTTTATTTCGTGCTTTTTCCCGATCATTATCACAGGTTTGAGGGCCCCCCCCCCAACCCCCCCCCCTTTCCCTCCCAAAATTTAAGCTATACATTTTTACTTTCCCAAAATTCGCCCAACCGCCCCTTTTCCGCTGATTTGTTCCCCCGGGGGAAGGGGGCCTTTTATTGGTACCCCTCCCCTTATTTTTGGGGGGTTTTTTTTTTTTTTTTTTTTTTTTTTTTTTTTTTTTTTTTTTTTTTTTTTTTTTTTTTAAAAATTTTTTTTTTTTTTTTTTTTTTTTTTTTTTTTTTTGGGTTTTTTTTTTTTTTTTGGGGGGTTTTTTTAACAGTTTTGGCCCCCCCCGGACACTTAGGTTTTTTTTCCTTAGTGTACAAGGGCCCCTATTTTTAATTGGGGTTTTTGCAGGGGGCCCCCCCTTTTTTTCGTAGGGAGGATTTTTTGTGCAGTTTCCATTCCTTCCAGGATTTTCCAAGTGTAGATTATGAATATCTCTCCCTCCTGCGTTCCAACGAGTACAAGCAAGTTTCCAATTTTTTCCCAGTATTAAGAGCTTAAAAAAAAAAATTTTGGAAAGGACTCTGTAACTCTCTAGGTCGCAATTTCACCTGCTTTAATGGGAAATTTTAAGTACTGCAGTATTCCCCCCTAAGAGAACAAGTGATTTGAAAAGGGTCACATTTGGGTTGGGACTCTCTTTTTTAACGTTTCTCATTATCCCTCCTATCATTTTCTTTTCACTTGGGATCATGCACTGTTGTTATCCTTGAAAGTGAGATCCTCATCATTACTACTCCCAGGTCCCTTACATTTTTTTTCCCTCATTGTATGGGGCCCGAGTCTGTAGTATACTCTGTTCAGTTATTATCTCCTCCATTTTTTCCTAACGGAGTAGTTGGGAAATTTTTTTTTCCCATTGACTCAAATGTTTTACCGTTTCCCCCTGAAACTTTGTTTAATCTTCCTTTGGGTTTAAACCCCGTCCCCAGCAGAGACACCTCATGCAGACCTAGTATCATCCGCAAAGGATGATACGGGCTGTATGTATATCTTGTCTATGCTGAATAGGATGAGGAAAAAGATGGGGGGGGAGTACTGTGCCTTGTGGAACAAGCTTTCACTATGGCAGCCTCCGAAATTTTTAAATTTTTGACCACTACTCTTTGTGTTTGATTTGTAGGAAAGTTGTTAGGTAAGACTTACCCAACAAACCGTCTTAACCAACAACCTGTCGGGTTTTTTATACCATTTGATTGTTAGGAAATTAAGATCCATCTCCCCCCTTTCCCAGTTATTCCTTTAGCACGTATTTTTTGGGCATTTGCCTGATCGCATTTGCAAACCTTTTTCAAAGTCTTGTATATTTCATCTGCATTCTGATTTTCTTCCAGTGCATCCAAGGCCATATCATGTGATCCCGATTTTTAAGAGGCAGGAGCGACCTGCCCTGAACCCATGTTTCCCCGGAATGTGCAGATTTTGGGAACCAGGTGATTTTTAAAAACCCGCTTCTTGCACTCTTTCAAAAATTTTATGATTGGGACTCAAGCATTGTCTAAGTTCTTGCTAATCTTTGCGCCACCTTTTGGAGTGGGGCTATATCCTTTTTTAATGACTGTGAATTTCACCCATGTCCAAGCTCCTCCCCCTAATTCTCCCCCAGATTTACCCGAATTGCTGTTACTGTCTCCAGAGACTGTCACCATCAGTAACTCCAGGCCGCTACCCTCTAGAAATTGGATCAAATACCTTACGGAGGATCAATTTGCGATTACAAATTTAATTTTTTTTTTCAGCCTGTATCCCTTACAGGTTTACGCTTTATTTATAAAAAAGATATTAAACCGCCTCACACACAGTCTCAGTGGGTCAGTAAACCCCCCGGGTGGAAACACTGGCTGTCATGTTCACTTACAGTAAGTAGTAAATTACCTGGGTGTTATGACGGTTGGGGGCACATCCTGGTTTTATGGACTGGGGTGGGTCACATCCTGGGTGTTAGTGGACGGGGGTGGGGCACATCCGGGGGTTTGTGGACTGGGGGTGGGGGGTCCACCTGGGTTTATGACTGGTGTGGGTCACATCCGGGTTATGGACTGGTGTGGGTCACACCTGGGGGTTAGTGGACTGATGTGTGGGTCACATCCTGGGTGTTAGTGGTGGTGTGGTCACATCCTGGGTTTAGTGGACTGGTGTGGGTCAAACCCCCGGGGGTTAGTGGGCTGGTGTGGGTCACATCCTGGGTGTTATTGGGGCGGGGGGGGTGGGTCACATCCTGGGGGTTTTTGGCGATGTGGGTCACATCCTGGGTGTTAGTGGGCTGGGTGGGGCACATCCTGGGTTTAGTGACTGGTGGGTACATCCTGGGGGTTAGTGGGTGGTGTGGGCCCAAAACCCGGGGGTTTTTGGGACGGGTGGGTCACATCCTGGGTGTTTTGTGGGCTGTGTTTGGGGGACATCCTGGGGGTTAGTGGGCTGGGTGTGGGTCACATCCTGGGGTTAGTGGACTGGTGGGGTCACATCCTGGGGTTAGTGGGCGGGGGTGGGTCACATCCTGGGGGTTAGTGGGGCTGGTGTTGGGGGGCACTTTTTCCCGGGGGTTAGTGGACGGGGTGGGGCACATCCTGGGTGTTAGTGGGCGGTGTGTGGGTCACATCCTGGGTGTTAGTGGACTGGGTGTGGGGTCCCATCCTGGGGGTTTTTGGCTGGTGTGGGCACATCCCCGGGGGGTTAGTGGACTGGTTGGGTCCATCCTGCAGACAAAAATAAAGGGCCCCAATGGGAAAAAGACCTTGATAACATACTGACTTTCCTTGAATATCCTGGGTTTCCTGGGTACTAACCTACCTACCCTGGGTTTTTCCTGGCTGGCTAACATTCCCTACCCTGGGGTTACCTGGCTGGCTAACATTCCCTACCCGGGTTTTTCCTTGTGACTAAAACTTACCCCCCACCCTGGGTTATCCTGGGTGACAACACCCCTACCCTGGGGTTTTCCTGGGGGGCTAAAACCCCTACCCGGGGTTATCCGTTGACTTTAAAACACCTACCGGGTTTTCCCCTTTTGACTAACACCCCTACCCTGGGGGGTTTTCCCGTGTGACAAAACCCACCACCCGGTTACCCCACTGGCTAAAATTCCCTACCCTGGGTTTCCTGGGTCTAACACTACCACCCTGGGTTTTTCCTGGGTGGCTAAAATTCCCTACCCTGGGGGATCCTGGGGGGCTAACCTACCCACCCGGTTATCCTGACTGGGTAACTTTCCCCCCTGGGTTTTTCCTGGTTTGCTAACATTCCTACCCCCGGGTTACCGGGTGGGTAACATTCCCCCACCCGAGTTATCCTGGCTGGCTAAAACTACCTACCCCGGTTTCCTGGGGGCTAACACCCTACCCTGGGTTTCCTGGGGGGCTAACACTACCACCCTGGGTTTTCCGGGTGGCTAACATTTCCCAAACCCCGGGTTTTCCTGGCTGGCTAACATTCCCTACCCTGAGTTATCCTGGGTGACTAACACTACCTACCCTGGGTTTTCCTGGCTGGCTAACATTCCCTACCCTGGGTTATCCTGGCTGGCTAACATTCCCAACCCTGGGTTATCCTGCCTGGCTAACATTCCCTACCTTGGGTTATCCTGGGTGACTAACACTACCTACCCTGGGTTATCCTGGGTGACTAACACTACCTACCCCTGGGTTATCCTGGGTGACTATCACTACCTACCCTGGGTTATCCTGGTTGACTAACACTACCTACCCTGGGTTATCCTGGGTGACTAATATTACCTACCTTTGGTTATCCTGGGTGACTAACACTACCTACCCTGGGTTATCCTGGGTGACTAATATTACCTACCTTTGGTTATCCTGGGTGACTAATACTACCTACCTTGGGTTACCCTGGGTGACTAACACTACCTACCCTGGGTTATCCTGGGTGGCTAACACTCCCTACCCTGGGTTATCCTGTGTGACTAACACTACCTACCCTGGGTTATCCTGGGTGACTATCACTACCTACCCTGGGTTATCCTGGGTGACTATCACTACCTACCCTGGGTTATCCTGGGTGACTATCACTACCTACCCTGGGTTATCCTGGGTGACTATCACTACCTACCTCGGGGTTATCCTGGGTGACTATCACTACCTACCCTGGGTTATCCTGGGTGACTAATACTACCTACCCTGGGTTATCCTGGGTGACTAATACTACCTAACTTGGGTTATCCTGGGTGGCTAACACTCCATACCCTGGGTTATCCCGGGTAACTAACACTCCCTACCCTGTTTACCTGGAGTTTACCTGGAGAGAGTTTCGGGGGTCAATGCCCCCGCGGCCCGGTCTGTGACCAGGCCTCCTGGTGGATCAGAGCCTGATCAACCAGGCTGTTGCTGCTGGCTGCACGCAAACCAACGTACGAGCCACAGCCCGGCTGATCAGGAACTGACTTTAGGTGCTTGTCCAGTGCCAGCTTGAAGACTGCCAGGGGTCTGTTGGTAATCCCCCTTATGTGTGCTGGGAGGCAGTTGAACAGTCTCGGGCCCCTGACACTTATTGTATGGTCTCTTAACGTGCTAGTGACACCCCTGCTTTTCATTGGGGGGATGGTGCATCGCTGCCAAGTCTTTTGCTTTCGTAGTAGTGAGTGGAGAAATTTTCTCCAGGAGGGGGGTATCAGCCCCCTTCAGCCCATTTCAGCCCCTTTCAGACCCTTTCAGCCCTGAGGGGCCCAGCCCTCTAGGAATTTTTATTGACCTAAGAAAAGCTTTTGACACAGTAGACCACGGCATCCTACTCCACAAACTTGACCTTTTATGGTATAAGAGGCCATGCGCTTGCATATTTCAAATCTTCCCTTTACTAATAGGTATCAGTATGTTACCATTAAAGACACAGCATCAACAACACAGCCACTTAAATACTGGAGTTCCGCAGGGAAGTGTCCTTGGTCCCCTACTCTTCCTCATATACATCAATGATCTTCCAAACGTATCCCAACACCTGAACCCCATTCTCTTTGCTGACGACACGACTTATGTCATCTCCCCACCCTAATCTTGCCACACTCAACACCATTGTTAACGAGGAGCTGATAAAAAATATCGACTTGGATGACAGCCAATAAACTTACGTTTAAAACACTGACAAAACCTACTATATTATGTTTGGTAGCAGAGCAGGAGATGCGCAAATTAACATTAAGATCGGCCCGGTGGCCTGGTGGCTAAAGCTCCCGCTTCACACACGGAGGGCCCGGGTTCGATTCCCGGCGGGGGGAAAACATTTCGACACGTTTCCTTACACCTGTTTTTCCTGTTCACCTAGCAGCAAAAAGGTACCTGGGTGTTAGTCGACTGGTGTGGGTCGCATCCTGGGGACAAGATTAAGGACCCCCAATGGAAATAAGTTAGACAGTCCTCGATGACGCACTGACTTTCTTGGGTTATCCTGGGTGGCTAACCCTCCAGGGATTAAAAATCCGAACGAAATCTTATCTTATCTTATCTTAACCTCTAATTACCAGGCATAATGAGGGCAAATTCCTAGGCCTATACCTCGACAACAACCTGAACTTCAGCACCCAAAATCCAACACATAACCAAAAAAGTATCCAAAACGGTTGGGATCCTCTCCAAGATACGATACTACGTGCCGCAAAATGCCCTTCTCCCCACTATACCACTCACTTATATATCCATACCTCACCTATGCTATCTGTGCTTTGGGGTTCAACTGCAGCAACACACCTAAAGCCAATAATAACCCCAAAAAAAAGCCGCGGTAAGAAAAAATCACTAAATCCCCTCCCTGGCAAACCCCCCCCCCCCCCCACTCTTCATAGATTTAAACTTACTCCCAGTTCAGTACATCCACACTTACTACTGTGCAATTCTACATCTACAGGACCCCTTTAAATTCCAATATTAACCTTGACCTAAAACGCTTTTTTTTTATAGTTGTGACAGAACTCACAGGCACAACACCAGACACAAACATCTCTATGACATTCCCGTGTCCCCACTAAACCTTTTCAAAAATTCAGTGTATGTCAAAAGGGCCCTTTAAAAATTTGGAACACCCTACCTGAAAATTCCAAAACTGCAGACACATTCATCACCTTCAAAACTACCATTAGAAAACATCTTATCTCCCTGATACACCCCCCTCAACTAACTACAAAGAATACCACCTGGTGGTTCACACTTACAATCACTCACTCATTTGACCATAAACAGAAATATCAATCCAACCCTTAAAATAATGAATCTTAACTATAAAAAATTTGACCTTGATACTCCAAACTGAAACTATTAAGTCCCAAAAAACAAAAGCTTTTAATTGCTAAACTCAACAAAATATTTAGTCACTTAGCCAAATACCAACTTACCTCAAATTTCGTAACATTTTAAACCTAAGATTTAACAAAAATCTGCCCAAAGGCCCTACCATGCTGGGCGTTCAGTGGTACACTCTGTAATTATTTTTTTTACTGTAAACCCCAATAATCCAAATTCTTAAACTCCATGAATCCTTTTAAGGAATAAAGTTTGAATTTGAAAAGGGGCAAATATTTTGTTTATGCACGCATTAATTGCCCCAGATGCAGTACCAGTATACGACCTGTGGTCAAGCGACCGCCGCTCCTTGCAGTCCATGTTGCAAAGTGTATTTTTAATAAGAGACAGTACATCTCTTACCTTAGCAGGACAAGTAAGGAAAAACCTCCCCACTTTATTACCATAGTAAAGATAAGGACATTTTGTCATGCTTAAGACACAAATTTTAAAAATTTTGCTTTGCTTTATCGAGGAATGGCAAAGGGAAACAAAGGTATATGTCAGCTTTTCCTTTGTGCTGGGGGAGTAACGGGGGGGGGGCACTGTGGGGTCTTTAGATACTTTTGACTCTAAATGAGAGTGACACAGCAGGATAACCCAAAAAAGAACGACGGCGTTAGTGTGAACAAAGTGTCTCCCCAAAACACAATAAACACTTTTGAGAAGTGTATCACTTTTTTTAGTGATAAGATTGTGAACAATAAAGACAAATCTTTTGGAACATATGTACCCGTGTCATTCCAGACCAAGGAAGACGGGGCATCCAAAAGGGCCTTCACTTCTATCAAGTCCCCATACTTGTCGAAGGTGTAAAGAACACCATATCACGCTAAAGAGCAAGGGGAGGTTACAATTTCTTGTAGTACGGGGGGGCGCGCAGTTTTTGAGTCGCAAGGATTTGTAATCAACCTTAGTTGGCAGTTAGGTCGGAATTTTGATCCACACAAGTAAGTTTGTCAGCCATCATGAATAAAAATGCGACATAACACCCCCCAGGGGGGAATTTTTAATCTTTCAAATTATAACTCATTACAGCCCGTTGAGAGAGACTTTGCACTTCTCAAGACCTCGTCTGAGGGGGGGCGTCAGGGGATGAGCTGTCTTTCAAGTTTTAATTTCCCTATATTTAAACTTAGCTGGTAATCCCCTTTCTCAACATTTTCTTGGCTCGTAG